>VZRO01003492.1:2368579-2385979 GCA_013397915.1 Daphoenositta chrysoptera
CCCGGCTCCGGAGTCGGGCCCCGGTGTTGCAGAAACTCCGGCTTTGCCAGCTTACGTTGCTTCATTATTCTCTGTGTTTTCCCATGGCAGGCTTCACGTACTATAAGGGGTTGGGCGGCTTTGTCGGCCTGGGGTGCCTTTGCCTGATGGAAGGCAGCAGGAGCGAAGTGTTCTCTCAGGGTTGACATTCCATTCCCAGCTTTTAGTGGATATCACTCTATTGCGTAATATTTATACTAAATACTTGGCAATTTAGATTAAACCAGCTTTCTACCTGGAGCATAGTTCAAACGTGCAAAGATTGAATAACCTATGCTCATAGAGCAGCCGGTGATGAGGTGGGTGGGAGTGTGTGCAGCCAGGTGAAAGAGTTTAATCACCTCCACGAGGGCATGGGATTTTATTTTTATTAGAGGCTGCCTGTTAAAACGGCTCACTGAGGCTTGCTGATTTGTACCAGGATCTGTCTGGCATAACCACTCTTGAGCTGTCCAGACAGCCTGGTAGCTGCAGTAGTGAGCTGCCAGTGCTACTTAGAGACAAGGAGAATAATGCAGGAGACACCATGTTTTTGGAAGCGTTATTGGTTACTACTTTTGGGCCAAACATAGACGAGACTGTCACTGAATGATGCCAGGCTGTAACTTTGCATTCTGCAGCAGTCAGGATGATCTGTACAGCTGAGTTAGATGTGCAGTTTTGTATTTGTGCAAACTAAAACCCACTTGATGTAAGGTCCAAGCTTTAGATGCTGCCTTCCTTGATGACAATAAAAGGTGCCCATTGCATCTGATTTGGTAATGGCTGAATGGTTCACCACAGTGTCTGGCTAGTTTGATTTTCATTTTAACGGAAAAGCAAGGTTCTTTTGATTAATATAGGAAAAAGCACACTCTGGAAGATGGCATGTGCTCTACAGTAACCAAAGTTCACATCTAACTTCTTTAAGCTCCTTTTAGAAGAACTTTGAATGTCAGGTTGAACATGAAATATTTCAATTTTTGGCTTGTCATGCAAGCAAGTTAATCATTAATGAAGTTTAGCAAGAGTTTGTCTTGATATCTCTGATCTGCTGTGAGTTGCGTGTTTTGATCATTTGAGTTCATCTTGCATTTTGTTTTAATAGATGTTTCCTCCAACTTGATAATTTCTAGTAGCTCCACTGTATTTTCTGTCAAGCCATCCTTTCATCTCAAGTCAGGAGTATCTGTTAGAAAACTTTCATTTCACCCCAGGCATAAAAATCCTTCCTCTGTTCCTTATTCTAAGGATGTGCTTCCTAGCTTGTATGCTTATCCTTACCCTGTTTATATGTGCCATGCACCGTTGTGTGGTTCATTGTCTTGATGTTCCAGCAAACTCAGTATCTTTCACCATGGTTTTGTTTCTTGTCCTCTTCCTCTGTTTTCTCTTTTTACCAATTAGAATAAAACTTCAAAGCATTTCAGAAGCTTGAGGCACCTGATGCATGGGTCAGGGTAGAAACTCATCATCAGTTTTCGTTTGGGGACTGATCCATGAAGATCACGTAGCATCCATTACCTCTGCAATAATGCTGCTTATGTTTTTATTTTAAAGAGGGCCCATATGGGATTTTTGCTGGAAGAGATGCATCCCGAGGTCTTGCCACTTTCTGCCTGGATAAGGAGGCACTGAGGGATAAGTATGACGACCTCTCTGATCTCAACTCTACACAGCAAGAAACCTTGAGGGACTGGGAGTCACAATTCACTTGTAAGCAATTTTAAACCTATTTACAAAGAAGTAATTAGCTCTTAATAGGGGAAGCAATGGTTAAAAGGCTATAACCAGCTGGAAGCATCTTTTATATATATACGTATATATATATGATGGAAATTGCATACACCAATAACTGGTATAGTGGAAATCAAATGTATTTTCTTTTTAAATCTAGTGTTGAAAGATTTACTATAACCAGCCTCAATGGAGTTTTCCTCCACATGATGTCATTAGAAATCTCAGTCCTGACCTGATGTGCCCCTACTATTTTGGCCCTCTTCCTGTTTTAATTAAGACTGTTAATCATGCCACACTGAATGGCTGTTTTATTATGCTAACAAGCTTGTTGCAGAAACCAGAACTATGCTACCAAATATCTGACTTGAACTAGTGTTAAAATTTACCTTTACAAGCATTAAGCATCAGGCCTGACAGTGAACTTCACTCTTTTTATTAGTGTGTTCCTACTAAATGTGGCAGTTAGTTGCTTTAAATTGTTAAAACAGCTAGTCTGAAATACCTGTAATTAGGGGCTTCTTTTGCTTTGTTGAAGTTGACACATAGGAAACACAGTATAGCTCTCAGTCCTTACATGTATATGATCTTGGCATTTTTACATGCTCAAAAGGAGATGTAAAATAAATTAGAGGTTTAATCACATAATTGGATAACAGATCCATCTTTATCTTTGGGAGAAAGGATCTCCTTTCTTTCCTATTGAATATTTCCAATACACATTTCAAAAAAATAAAATCCCTTCTAAGTTGTGTGTATGTGTGCACATTTGTATGTGCCTGTCTAATAGATGATGTAAATAGTCTTAACAATGCCTTTGGTTGAAAAACCAGCTTTGACACTGGCAAGAGAAATAATCTAATCCAGGATTCTGTTTCCTTGGCTGGGTGAGTCCCTCAGTTTGTGATTATTCATATTTTGGTTTAGGCAATGAAATGAGAGTTACAGTTGTATTCACTTCACATGATTCTTACTACAACAGTAATAGTAGTTCAGGTAGTAGTTGAATTTAGCTTTTCTCCTTTCCCCCAGTGTTTGGAACAAGTTGCTCAGAGCTGTTTTATTAAAATATAAATAATCCTGTTCATTCAGAAAACAGTCAGAGGAGTTTAAAAAGGTGTCTCTTCAGGGCAGAATAATTACTTGGATTTCTTTTTTTCCCAGTTAAGTATCATCATGTTGGTAAGCTGCTGAAGGAGGGGGAGGAACCCACTGTGTACTCTGATGAAGACGAAAAAGATGCCCAGGATGCAAAGAAAGAGTAGATAATGCAGTGAGGAACAATCTGTTTTGGAATCATAAAGGATCATTTGTAACATTACACTTCTGTTTCACAAGGTGCAGCAGCAGCAAGGCTTACAAAAGGTCCAGAGTTACAGTGAATTGTTTCTTTTCAAAGGTTTCCTATTCAAATTCAGTGGGAAACTTCTGAAAGTGTATGATGTCTTCCTTTAAACCCACGTAATAAGTATGCATGACAAATGTCTGTGCAAAAGTAAACTGCAATTTTGGCAATAAAGGACTGTTTTTCTGCTACCACCATTTAGTGCAGAGTAGGTTGAAATCAATTTTTCATTACCAGCCTAGCGCTGTGGACACAAGCACATGAATAACCTCACATATGCAACACAAACACCACTGAATCTTCTTTAGTGTTAGCCTCTGCAGGATCTGGCCCCTGGGATGTAATTCCTTTAGAAAAGGGACTATACTTTGTTTGTCCACAAAGCATCATACTCATTTTTTGTGCAGTGTAATTCAATATTATGTAAGATAATTTGGCTTTCAAGGAGTTGCATTAGCGACTTACAGATGAAACATTAATTGCTTTTAAAAACTACCGAATTTTTGAGAGGTTAAATCACTTTTAAATATTTAATAAAGACTGATGTATTCAACATGCATAATTCTGCATGGGCTAATATTCTTTGTTCACTTTTAAAGCACATCGATAGTGTTACAGAAGTTTAGATAATGAATGGAAGTACGCATCCCTAAAGGTACACCATGGAGTGTGACTTGACTATTGTTCATTCGATTTTCTTCTTGGTAAAAAATGCTTCTGTGAATGTTAATGGAATTATACTAAACATGGAAGATCAGCTGCTCTTGAGTCCTAGGCCTAAAAAACAAGAAGTTGCTGGTATGGCATGATTAGCAAGTGCTCTTGTACATGCACCTTTACCTAGCAGAAAAACATTACTGGTCAACGTAGCTTACACAAGTTTCCTGAACAAAATAAAACAGAGTAAGCTGTTTCTGCATTGAGGCCTGTGTTGGTTTGGAATGTTGCCATTAAGAGAAATGGCACAATCTCATGCATAACCAGCAATGCTATACCTGTGGACTTGACCTTTGAGTTGCATTTTATTGATTTGCTCTCTTGGCTCACCTCTATGCTTAATTACTAGGTTTTTTCTAAGTGACCTGCCTCCTACCAGAGAGGGCTGGGGGAAATGGATATGACCAAGAAAAAATGTAAATGTTCATCATCCAAAATACTTCTGTAAAACTTTATTATAAATTCCAAGATAACTAATGATTTGCTGATCACTTGTGAACTTGTTTCTTGTCCAGGTGATTCTGCTAGTGCAGAATATCCAGGGTGCCTGTCTGGTGTAGTTCCCTCTATTTCATTTCTCTGGCTCAGCTCTCTGGTTGTTTCAATTTGGCAATATGACCAAAATCAGGAGCTGGGTCCTGAGTGGGAAGATGTAAACTAGGCAGAAGTGCTCAGAAGTAGAGTGTGTTGGCACAACAGCAGCTTTTATAAACAAGTTGACACAACACGTTAAAGTGCCTGAGACCATCTGTGGTGAGAACAACTGACTCTCCCTCAGTCCCAACACTGTCCTGGCATTTTCTTTGGGTTGCACTGGGCCTTCCAATGAAGAGCGAGGTTGAGCCAGAGAGCCTGTGTAAAGTGGTACTGTATGAACTACCTAACGAAGGTCTAGAGACACATGTAGACCTTGTCATGAACTTTGTGTTGCTGTTTTATTTTTAGAGACATTTATACTCTTTGCAAACTACTACTAATGGTTTACCTCGAATTGGAAATGTGCTTTTATTTGTTTAAGGCAGAAAATAAAATACTCTTGCATAATGGTGGTACTTGTTTTTATTTACTGCAACCAAATGTTATATTTAATACTCCCCTCATGTTTCAAGTTTTATATTGTCTTTCTCCAATGTGTCACATTATCCAGTGTATAGAGTAAAATATGTTCTAATGGAATGCTTGTAAATGCAGTTCTCTAGTACAACTTTAATGGAATATTAGAGAACATGCTCTATTGCAAAAACAGAGTTAAGCAGAAAAAAAACCCAAGTAATTGTTAATACTGAGCAAAAGATGGAGCTTTGGAAGGCTGTAACCTACCCTTCAGTGGACCAACCACCTGATTCCTAAGTTACTCCATAACATCTCCCGAGGAACTGAACACTATTTTAAGTATTAATCTGTACATTAGAACATTATGCTTCACAAAGAAAAACAGTAACAAAAACAATGCAGAAAACAGGCAGTAACACAAGACAAAGCTCATTGTTAATACTTTTTGGGGAGGAGGTATGACACTTTGGTAAGACTGCTACTTTTCCAGAGAAAACAGAATTTCTTTGGAAAGGGGAAGAAGCGAGTCCCAAAAGCTACTCATAAAGCAGCAGACAGAGATTTTACTTTCTTCCAAAGTGCTGAAGAAAATTGATGGCTTTTAGCTTCTCTTTTAGTCTGTTCATTACAACTTGAACCCTTCCTTCAACAGTGACTGGCAGCAGTGCCAGGCAGCTTATCAGGCTGTACATTAACCTGGTAGGACATGATGACCCATTAAATGCAGAGAATGTCACCAGTCTCCTTCATCTGACATGTCCAACACCTGTCACAAAGATATACTCTGGGACAAATCAAAACAATTGAGTCATAACTCATGCTGTCAACTGCTTTGTAAAATTCAGATATTCTTTTATCTGGATTTCATCTCCCCTTAATCACCTTTATTAGCTCTTACTTCCTGCTGTTTCAGTTAAACAAAAAAAAGGTTCAGTAAGGAATGCTTCTGTGGAAAGTTATGTAAGGGGTTTTATGAAAGGTGAGGCATTTCTATGCATTGCCTGGAATCCCTGGATTAAGAAAGGGCTTTATATTATAATTGCTGTATTGTATTTCAAGCAGATGGACTGATTTAATAATGGGCCTTGTGTATTTCTGCTTTAAAACCAGCCTGTAGGATTTTGACTTCGGCATTCAGCACAAGGTACAACCCAGAGGTCACATTTTCAGTAACAGAGCATCGTTCAGCCAACTTCTGTTCCTACCAGCTCTATGAGGAGGCATTTTCACCAGTTCTGTACAAAAAATTAAGATTTGATGGCAAGATCTGCAGTCTCAGGGCCCAACTTCATACGTATCAGAGTAAACTACTTCCATAAAAAGCACCCAGCTGTTCTAATTACCAAAACATTCTGTAACTTTCATACTTGGGATGTGACATTTATAACTACTAAAATCCAATCTACAAAGCCATGCATTTTAGAAGTTTTAAAGCAAACTGTTAGATGTATCTTTAGAGAATAGCCTTCAGGATAATAAAATTATATTAAGCAGTCCAGTATATGAAAAGATAGGGCTCATATTAAATGTGCTGACAGGAAAGAGAAATTCTTCCCTGTGGCGAGGCCCTGGCAGAGGGCCAAAAGAAACTGGATACCCCATCCCTGGCAGAGACCAGTTTGAACAGTGCTTGGAGCAGGTGGAAGGTGCCCACGCCCTTGGCATGGGGGTTGGAACAAGATGATCTTTAAGGTCCTGATCCAAACTATTCTATGATTTTGTGAAAAGTAAAATTATTATTAAAACACCTGAAATCGGGTTCTAAATAATGTCAAATAGGAAACACAGAAGTTCTCTTTTGGTATGAAGATTACAATGATGTCTTACATTTTGAAGTGCATGCATGTTTTATTTACTAACAATGTTTTACATGGAATGAGGACTTGGGAGATAAAGCAAATCCTCTATCAATTTCAGTCAATATAGGTGAACGCATGAAGCAATTACAGAAATGAAGTATTTATTTGTTATTGGTTATTGTGACAGTATGTTGATAAAACACTGGAAATTTACACTGAAGGAAATCTTTAGTTCCTTCTCCCCCAGATTAACAAAAAGAAATATTTCCTCACGTGTCACCGAAAGGCCTGTCTCATGGGAAATGGATACTCATGGACACAGAACTGTCTATAGATTGGCAGAGGGGGAAGTTTTATTATCTTTAATCTGCAAATATTGCATAGAGAAAAAACACCATTGGCATGTCACCTCAGTGCAACTGAAAACATTTTACAAGGTCAACAAATACAATAGTCCATCTTCATTATAACTGTATAAAATACTAAAAAGGAGACTGAAGAGGGGCATAAGTGTTCTCCAAAATAGTCAGAAAATATTTCTGTCAAGAAAATAATATCTTTTTAGATAAAAGTAACAGATTAACAGTACTTTGAGTAGCAACCATTTGTCATTCATGACCCTGAAAAGGCACTCAATGTCTGAACATATGAACAGAAAGCCTGATAAACCTGGCTTAGAAGCCTGGAGGAATCAACAGTATTGAAGACTGGGGGAAAACCTATCCACCACAAACAATTACAATTATTCTTTTTTATTACTGTTTATTAGAGCAGAAGTTACAGACATGGGTAAGATCTTATGTGATGAAGGCAACATTTTCACATTAACTTTGTCTACTGACATGTAATAAATAAAGCATGATAAAATGAAAGCTGCAATAATCAGTGTCTTGAACTTTGAACTGGTCCTCTATATCTTGCTAGGGGACTTAGTCCGAAAGCAATTGTGGCTGTCTTCTAGATATAGCCAGCTGAATAAATAGAGATATAACTCAAGCTCCTAGATTGCATTTTCACATTTTAATCTACATGCAGCACAACTCTGACAACATTTCACAATTCCTCTGGAATGCATTTGTAAGCAAACTCATACTAAACAGCTATGTCACTATATGTGCCTTTGGAATCTTGTGAACTGTCAGCCTGCATTTCCCTGGGGACTGTCAGCAGGCTGACAAGTACTGCCCTTTCATTATCTAACACTCAGAGCTTTGCTTGGACAACCATTCAGATTCCTGGAAGCACTACATTGAGCATAAGTTCAGTGAAATCCTTCCTCCCAAAGGCCTGAAAGTTTCCAGAAACACCTCTAGAATTGTGAACAAAAGACAAGGATTCTTCTAGCATGGGTTTTACAGAAGATGGGATTTTTTTCATATTTGGAAATCTATTACTTCTCAAAATTGAGTATAAATGTTCCCCACACCTTCCAGTCCCATCATTGTAACAATCTGATTGAGGAGGCACTTCATATGCTTGCTCTAGGATTGACAATTATGTTTTTTTCCAATGACTCATTATTAGTAAATACTGTAATTTACATTATTCCCTGCATTCAATGAAAGTGTAACACTCCAAGATCTCAATCTGTGTCCTTTCAAGTTCTTAGCCACTAGTCCATCAAAGTTTGTCTGGCCCTGGGGAAAGTTTTGGTCCAGTTATCCAAAAGGCAAACACAGATTCTGCTTTTGTGGCTCGCTACACCAGTTAGACATTCTAACCAAAGTAATTACCTAACCAAAAAAAACCCCAAAAACCAACCCAGTATTTCATATACCTTTTAATCAAAGGACCTTCTTCTCCCACTTCTGTATAAAAACTTCAGAGCTATAATACAGTAGCTGTTCAGCATCCTCTTCTGAGCTCTGCTCCACAGAAAGTATCTGAGCAGGGGTTTGTCTGAATTATCTCAAGAGGAAATAGAGAGCATCCTCTGACATCTGCATCCATCTCTCTTCTCAACATTAATTTCCTCTCATCTCCTGTAGATAAAACAAAGTTACTTGAAATTAGTTTGTCAAGTGGGCAGGGAGGGAAACGGAGGTGGCTGAAAGGTATCCACCAACCAACTGGAGGCACAGAAAATTGTAAAAAGGGCTGTAAGAACAGCCAGTAGCAACCCTGTATGAACATCAGATGTATTATTTATCTCACTCACCTGAGACAGTACTTCCCACACAGCTGTGCCACACATTGAATTGTCTACCAATGTTTTAGTTGTCTAAAGCATGTTGTTAGCATGCATGTTGTTAAGAATAACCACCCATTGCTAATGCCCAGGACAGATACTGTGCTATCCAATTAAGTAGACAAATATTACTCTTGAGCTGCAGCTGTGTGTTTCAGAGCTAAACTGAGCAAACCCTTAACTGCAGAGAAGTTGCACTGGTTTTTTTTTTATGCCATGCTTATACTTTTTAAAATCTCATCACTGTGGAAACCTCACCTGCCACAGACCTGTCAAATTCAGTCCCCTTAGCTGTGGTGTCCCTCTTTCTCACCTCTCCTCTGGAGGGTCTCCTGAAGGGGTGAGCCATCATGAGAGGTAACATCTGGTGTTGCCATAGAGGTGTGAAGTGTCTTGAATTTCACTTTTTTGTGCAACATTTTCTTACATTTTCTCTGTATCTTTCTGAGCGACTCCAGCTGCATGCAACTGTCCGTCTCTGAAAAGCCACATTCATCAGATAAAAGATTAGAAGGAAGCTTTTTTCGCTTTTTCTTCATTTTATGAGCATTTCTCTCCTTTTCCCTGGATTGTCTCTCACTTTTCTTTCCTTCATACCTTAATTTACTACTAGACCTCTTGCACGACTTTTTAAGTTTACATTCACACTGCCTTGCCAAGCCCTCATGGACAGAATTAGAACAGGAGTTACATTGGCTGATTTCCTTCTCTTCACCTTCCAGAGCTACATTTTTATGGTAAACCAGTAATTTTCTTTCCCCAGCTCTTGCAGGCAAGCACCCTTTATTACAACTGCTGTAAATTTCTTCATACCTTCTTTCTGCTCTCTTCACTGAGCCGCCACATGCCTCTCTAAAGTACTCAGAATCACTGATCTCTTCCAACAAATCCTTTAATCTGCAAGCAGATCTACATGTTCCATATGGTACAGTGCCTTCATCTCTACCATCTTCTGGTTTGAATTCCTTATTATGAGTAACAGTAGTGCACTCCAAAGAATGATTCAGTCCAGCATATGGTAAGTTACCAACAGTCAGTGAGTCATTCCTCTGCACTTGCAGCTTTTTTGCAAGCTTGCCCCCATGGACCTTGCTTTCTAACACTTTGTCTGTTGACTCAATTTCCCCAAGAGTGATCACCAGCCTATAATTACTATCTCTACTACAATTTCTCTTGTGGAGGTTTTGTACAGGACTCACTTCTCTGAAGTGCTGACCATATTTGTTACTCAAGCTGATGTCAAACCCACTACCATCATCAGACACCACTCGCTTCCACTGGGACTTGTTCGCAGCGGCTTTTGGCTCTAAGCAAACACGTGCATAGTGTGGTGTCTGATAGTAGTTTAGTAAATAATGGATGAATTCATCAGTCTCATAAACCTTTTGCTTTTTGCAATCATCTTCCTCAGACACTGTGTGCGTGTGAACTACGTCCAGTGCTGGGTGGTGCCTTCCATGGAGAGGTTCGATGACCCTGCCGTCCTGGGTAACCGTGATCAGCAAAGGCCCGCAGCCTTTGGCGGAGGAGCTGCGCACATCTCTGCCAGGCAGTCCATCAGAGCTCGGGGCTGGAGAGGGATCATTTAAAATTGTCCTGACTATGGGACAAGTAGGTGCATGGAAGTTACTCACATCTCCTTCCTCACTACATAAACCGCTACCTTTTTGGGTTAACGGGCACTTAAACTCCTCCTTACGTTTCAGCTCTTTGTGCGTATGATAAAGGGAGGTAATCAGCTCCTGCTGTATGTCTTTAAATGCTGTTTCAGAAAATGAATCGTCCTTCTTTACACCCAGTGAAGGATCCACTTTTTGACTTGCCAACTGTGAAACCAAGAAAATAGAAGTTTATTTAACACATCACCTTCATAATTAAGAAGGCCAATGTCAGATGTAATGGGGCCCTAAAATTCATATGGAATGGCAAGGGTAGCTTCCGACTTCAACTCATAGTAAATTACAGCCCTTTAGAAATCCTTTCCATTAAGGATTGGGGAAAATACACACTTGTTAAAAGCTGCAAGCAAATTTTCCTCCGCAAATAGTGAAGACAAAGCCATATTACAAATTAAAACCCCGTTTTAATTTGAAACTCTTTTTTTTGCCCAAAGCACTAAAATAAACCTACAAACATTAATCTGTGTGCAAAACACTCCAATTTTATCACTTCTCTGCTGACTTTCTCAAGGCATTCTCTGAATCAAACTGAAATAAGCCTGCTAATGAGTGCAAGAAAAAAGAAGAGGCTATTAAAAATGCAACTGGTATAATCTGTGCCAATTTAATTTGTAGACCTGAGACCAAAACAAGCAGAGAGAGCATCACTTATGTCCCCACCCCAAAATTCCTTGCTTGCAACACTGGATCAAGTCTAATAAAGCTAATACAGCCTTTCCAGCCTTATTTTTTACTCAGTAAAGATAAGGTCTTGAAAAAGCACCAAAGGCAAAGTTTCTGGGTAAAAATGCACTACGTTTGCTCTCAGGGTTAGACTGAGAGCAGATTGTCACAAGACATGGACCTCAGGCCTTCTCAGTGTTCTGTCAGCCCCAAAGCAGTCTTCTGAATAGCATCAAGATATCAAATGCCTAGTGAATTATTCAAGCTCTAATAAATATCCTTAAAACTTTAAAGTACGTTTTAAAATAGTCTTACTTTCACACGATTTAACAGCACTGTAAGCAGTCTGACAGACTCCACTCTTCTCTGAGCTAGCAGGGATTTCCTTTCTTCCCATTCAGGCATATTCTCTGGCCACTGCTGTTCTTCAGCTGGTACCTTCTGCTGCTTTGGGCGATGTTCCTCATTTCCATCTATCTGCCTCTTCTCTCTCCTCTCGAGCTTAGCTTTCCTTTTTGTCTCTTGAACTTCTTTTCATCACCACGTCTTTTTCTAGGTAATTATCAATATGGGACAATTTAGATGAAACTTGTTTTACATTTTGCATCCTGGGAAAATTGGATGTAAGTCTTTGAAGTGCTAATAATAAGCAACCAGTCACCAAGAGTCACATGTGGCTAACAAAGAATCTCGTTTGCTTAAATAACATGTTTAAAAAAACATGGCACATAAATTACACACACCTAACTGATCCCCACAGTTAGAAAGTTATTTGTCTCTTCAAATGGTTTGTATTTCTGGGTTTTCTTTATAAGCACTGCCAAGACAACAGCATCACATGATTCTTTGTCTCCAAGGACACAGCTAGAGACTAATCATTTGGATCCAATTCTTAAATTAACAAATCCCCCCTACAGATTAGCATGAGGGTCCCATTTAAGAGGTATTACAAGACTCTTGTAATTCAGGGGTTATCACTGAGCAAGGCTTACCCTGAGCCAAGGCCTTCTCTGCCCCTCACTCACCCCAGCTGTGAGGAGGCTGGGGGTGCACAAGGAGCTGGGAGGGGACACAGCCAGGACAGCTGACCCCAACTGACCCAGGGATGTCCCAGACCATTGGCCTCAAGCTCAGTAACAAATCTGGGGGAGAAGGAGGAAGGGGGGGCATTTGGAGCGATGGTGTTTGTCCTCCCACGTCACTGTTATGTGGGATGGAGCCCTGCTGTCCTGGGGATGCAGAGCACCTGCCTGCCCTGGGGAATTGGGAAATTAATTCCTTATTTTGCTTTCCCTGTGCACATGGCCTTTGCTTTACCTATGAAACTGTCTTGATCTCAATCTTCGAGTTTCCTCACTTTTACCTTATCGATTCTCCTCCCCATACCACTGGGGAGAAGCGGGGGGAGGGAGAAGCTGTTGTAGGACTTAATTACCAGCTGGGGTTAAACCACAACAGGCTATCACCACTTTTTGGAAACTCTGCCCTGTAGGAAGTAGATCTACCAAATAATCAATATGATGCATCACAAAAACCTCCAGAAAACTCAAAGAACAGTGTTCACACAAATAAGTGTTTAAAAATAGTTTTTAAAGAAGTATTTGAATAAGGAGGAATTAGCAATGAAAGCATAGCAGTGCTTTTAGAGACCTAGCATTAGATTCACTATGCTCTGCATTCTAAGTGTCTGGTTTTTTAAGAAGGTGCATAACATAATTGATTACTAGTGACAGTTTAGGATGCCATCTAAATACATTATCTAAAGAATTAAAACTTCAATAACTACTATTACCCATTTGCAAATTTAAGAACGCTGCACTAAAGATATCAACAATAAAAAAATAATACGCAAAAATGGGTAAAGACAGAAAAGCATTCTTTTCATAGCTTTGGATTTTCCAGTCAACTGGAAGGCACTGAGTAATGTACATCAAATTAATTTTATTTCAGGGCATAAGGACATTGATTTAAGACGTTGCAGCATAGAGCAATTCAAAAAGCCCACATGCAGAACCTTAAAGGAATAAATCATCAGAACAATTTGAGAGCAACAGCTCTCACTGTAGGCCTGCAGAATCACAGAATAATCCAATCTGAAAGGGACCTCGGGATATCTCCAGTCCAACCTTTCTCATAATCCAGACCCCTGCATCTGATGCCTTATATGCAGACTTATCATTATGGTTTTCTTCCCAATATATAAATTAACAGCTACATAGTACTGTTTCAATTTCTCCAACTCCTGTTTCCTCAAAGCCTGGATTTTTACACAGCTACTCTTCCTGTATTTTACTTGGTATGAGGAATTGTAACAAATCTCAAGAAAATGGGACAGTCTCTAAAAATATACTCTCACCTTTCAACCCCCTCTCTTTTTTCCCCCCTTTTTTGAACGTGCTCCTGTTCTTGCAGCTTTAGTCTTTCCAGGCTTGTCTGTCTTATGGCTCCTTCACTAAAAATGTCTGGTTGTGTCAAAAGCCACCTGTCACAGAAGAAGCAGAATCAGACTTAGCCACCCAGTTTGCTGTGTATTTATACAAACACAGACAACCTGCTGAGCAAATGAGAGACCCCAGGTGACTACCAAAATACCACTACACTCACGAGAATGCCTCTCTACCCTGACACACCAGAACTTCTGAAGTTCATACTGGGTTGTCAATCAGGCTCAAACATCCCTCTCCCAAATGTCTCCTCCTGCTGTGACACCAGGGACTCACAATCTGACATCATACCTTTGACCAAACCCATTCCTGGTAGGCTCTTCTGGGGACTCAAAGTTCAGCATGTTCAGCACAGCATTCCTAATTGCAGGAGTTGTGCAGTTCTGCCAAAACTAGAGTTCACTGACTCTTAAGGCAGTATCTTTTGGATCAAATGCTTGTTTGTTTGCTTAAAAATTGATGGATTCTGTTGATGTGTGCTGCATCTCATCAGCTTCAAATGTCCAGATGGAGCACATTAAAAGAAAACACTCAAGCAAGTTGCATCAAGGTCTATTTACACTGAAAAAATAAGTAATGGGAAGTATTATTTCCAGCACAGAGGGATATTTCAGGGTCACAGTTTAGAAATTACCAGCTGGGAGAAAAAAATTAAACAGGGTACTCCCTAATAAGTGCTTATGGAGGTAAACCAATAGGCTGCTGAAATTAAGCTTACAGGTTGCACATTTTATTTCATAATGTCATATTAGGCACTTCAGTGGGTTAATCTCTCAACATACTTAAACAAAAAGGTACAGAGAAGAGAATAGCTACCATTTTCTAGCCAAGAATCACCAGGCAGCTGCTACACCTACTTCATATTTGACAATAATAAACTAAGTATCTGAAGAGTATCATTAGTTCCTGAGATCATCTCCCAGTTTCAGTGCCAACTACAGTGAAAATATTGACAACTTTTAGCTTACCCAGAGAAATTGTTCAGGAAATCAAAACAGTATAATGCTGGGTTTTGATTAAAGGAGTTAAGTTCAGATACCCAAAATCCATGTATCAGTATACCTACATCTAGTACAAATAGGATAATCACACAGGGTTTTCTTGCCCCTCACAAGCTTAATTGTCAAAAAAGTTTACAGAGAGGCTTCCACTGGTTATCAAGGACTTTTCAGGCCTAAATTCAAGGAAAAAGAAGCAAAAGTTGGCAAACCACCATCTGTGCCAGTTTCTTCCACAAAGTCTCAGCACCTAGTTACAAGTAAGGCTTAGTGTATTTTAGTACTGTCCATATGCTATTTTTCTTTACATTTTAAATACAATTTTAACATAAATACAGACTAAATCATATGGAGAAAAAAAAAATACATTTACAAACAGAACTGCAAGAGTGCCACATAAAAGCTTCCGTGAAGAAACATGAAAAAAAAAGTTTGTAAGATGGTTTTCATAGGTTATAAACTATACTGCTATTACTTGAAAAATGCCTGTTTGCTTTCAATATGGGAATGTACAAGGGAAGACAAGCACAGAAACTGTTTGGTAAAAGAGGGTGACTACACTTTATTGAGAATGACGAAGAAAAAAACCCACATATGTACTGGAGGAAAACCTAGTGCAATTAACATTAACATAAAATAACCAGGAATCTCTGGAAGCAGCAGCTACAGCACAGACTGCAGCACTGAATCGCTCCTCTTAGGGAACTGCTGCCAAATGCACTCAGAATTCAGGGTAACTTTGTCTCACAGAAGCAAAGCAGATACACAAATTACTTTCTACAAAACTGAAGCAGTGAGTAATCTCAGTCTTTTCTGCCCACTGTGCATTAAGATAAGGAGCTTCCTAAAGCTTTCCAACAAGTTAGGGCCAACTATGCTTCTGCCACCCCACTAAGATTTGTGGTGCAGCAGGTTAAAACATCCAGGACACTGCTGTTGCAACCTGTAGAGGTAAGTCCAGCCTGCAGACCACCTGGTGCACACAAAATCTTGTTCTGTTTTGCAAGTACATATTCTATTAAACCAACTGATAGATTATCCGGCCCTTGCAAATTTTCTTTCACTTATATCCCTACACCATCACGGCTGCAACCATGTTCCTACTACTGCAATAAATCACCTAAAAGCCCTGAACTCTCTTCATCTACCTGAGTAAGCTATAGTGGTTTGCTAGTGCACACTATTACCCTTGCTGTTCCCCACTTGTGTTCACAGCCAGGAGACCTTCAAGCATCAGAAATTTATTTCTCACTATGTAACTGTGTACAAAGCACAGAATTATTTACTGGCTGATCCACTGAATTACTGCTCAGCAGCATGGCCTTTTGGAATCAAGCCTGACATATCAATAAGCCACTATCTTGACTTTAAGATTTAACTATTGCAACTGACAAATCACAAGGAATTTGACCTTCAACCCCTTTACCAAATTTTAATTTCCTTTTGGCCACTCTGCCATGGTAATAACATTTGGAACACATCTGCCCTTGCACTAGGGTTTACTACAGTAACTGCAGGCTGAACTGTCCTTATCTTACAACACCCTAAATTGTGTCACCTAAGTTCATACTTTAAAACAAACATACACTTTAGGGAAAAATTAACCACTTGGCAATATCTAACCTGAAACACTCGTGTAGTCCATGTGAGCAGCACGTAAATAGTGGGAATAATTGTTCCAAAGGTGCCCCTCACATTTGCTCACTGTGATGTGACAGCTGATGGTAACAGCCCTTAGCACCCCATTTCCCAGCCCATGCCAGGCCCTGGGCCATCACAACTGTTTCAAAAACCATACCATCACACCAGGTCAGGAAAGAGGGTTATCTTGAAGAAGGAAAAAAATCAAATTTTGCCAGGTTACTTTTCAGACATTTGGTTTCCCTGCTCTCATGGACAGTGCAGTCCCTGAGCAGTCCCACCAGCAGAGCTGAAGGCAAGCTCAAGGCAGAGGAAATATTTTAATTCTGCAGAGGCGGGTATGCAGGAGCACTGCAAGCTAATTCAATGTGGTGAGTGTATTTATTGATCCACAGCAGCAGAGTTTATCATGCAGGGAAAAAAAGCTGGGGTTGTTTAGCCTGGAAAAAAAGGAGGTTTGGGGGGACCTTATGGCTCTCTACAACCACCTGAAAGGAGGCTGCATCCAGGTGGGGGCTGGTCACCTCTCTGAAGTACTGTCAGAGGAAATGGCCTCAAATTACACCAGAGGAAGTTTAGATTGGATATTAGGAAAAACTTCTCCACGGAAATGGTGATCAGGCAGTGGAAGAGGCTGGAAGCACCATCCTTGGAAGCCTTCAAATAGTTTGTGGATGTGGCACTTGGTGACATCGTTTAGTGGTAAACACGGTAAATGTTACTGGACTCCGTGACCTTAGAGGTCTTTTCCAATCCTAGTGATTCTATGACAAGCATTTACCAGAAAGTCACTTGGAGAAGTTTAAAGAAGAGCTTTAAACTGATTTTTAACATACGAAATGAGTTTATCCAGCCTGCTCTATGCAAAATTAGCTGAAAAGGAGCGATGATAAGAAGTGCCGCTGCTCTCACGAATATTGCAATAAAAGGGGCGTTTTGAAGCGAGCTCTCCCAGCACCGCTGTCTGAGGTGAGGATGACACAAACCGGCAGCCCCAGCCCGAGGGACGGAGCCGCTGAGGGCCGCGGTCCCCGAGCTGGGGCAGCGCGGGCCGAGGGCAGCCCGGCGGGCAGGGCCCAGCCCCCGGCGGCCTCAGCGGGAGCCGCGGGACCGCGCCC
>VZRO01003492.1:2389804-2420626 GCA_013397915.1 Daphoenositta chrysoptera
GCACCGAGGGCGTGCGGGCCCTCTGGAAGGGAAACCTCACGGCCTGCCTGCGCCTCTGCCCCTACAGCGCCCTGCAGCTCGCCGCCTCCCGCCGGTAAGCGCCGCCCGCGCGGGGCTCGGGGGGCTCGGGGGGCTCCGGGGACCTGCGCTCCCGCGCCGCCCTTCGTAACAGCGGAGCGGAGCGGGTGGAAAGTGCCGGGTTTGGTCTAATGGCTCTGTCTCTGCCCGGTGGTCAGCTGGGTGTGCGCCCCTTCTCCCCAAAGACGTGGACCCTTGCCTGTAATTTTATTTGTTAATTTATTCAGCGCGTAGCGATTTTTAGGGCCTGGTGGTATGCCAGCAATTGCTTATAAAATCAGAGGTATTCTTCAAATGATGGAGGGGCGATAGTCTGTTAAAATTCTTTTGCTCAGCTTCCTTTAGAAATGAAGTTACAGTGCAACCTGCAGGTGTGGCTGTCACATCTGTTCTTTGCAATGAATTTGTTTAATCAATTTATACGCCCTCAAGTATTTATGTTGTCTATATCAAAGAAAATAAAATCACAAGTCAAATATTTTACCCTATCGTGCAGGAGTTGTTACGCAAATTTGATCAGTTTTGACGTTGATATGTGACATTATTTGTTTTAAGATCTTGTTTTTAAACTAAGCTAAGTACTGGAAGGACTACAGCAGGATGAACATGGAGCAGTGCTGATGGAGGTGTGCCAATCGTGCTGTTTCCTAGGATTCCCTTCTGCTGCCAGTATCTCTCAGCCTTTCCAGGGAGTGCCTGACTGTTTGCACACACCAGTGTGTTTTGCCACTCTGGGGGCTGGGCTTCATTCTTCTTTTTTTTTTATTGCAGTCAGCTGTTCATGGTAGCACATGACATTTCCGCCCAGCTGGGCGATGGGTTGCTCTGTTCTGGGCAGCAGCACAGCCTCGCAGGCACTGCCAACCCGCTGGGTTTGTCACTCATCTGCCCCAGCAAGTCACCTGCCCATCACTGCCTGTGCCCTTCAGGAGACCACAAATGAAGTGACTAAAACTGGGCAGCTTTGTTGTGCCATAACATGCACTGGTCAAACAAAGAGTGAGATAATGTGAGTGGGAAGGCACAAACAGTAATTTAAATGTAACTTAAAGTTCACAGAAAAGGCAGTGTGTTGCACCAACATAAACCAGTTGATTTTGAGCAAAATAACGTCTTTGTTTGTTCAACTTGAAACAGTGTATTCCCTTTGCAAGGCTAAAGTTTGTGTCTGGTTTGCACAGGGTGTTCTGAATTATGGGTGAAGGTAGGCTACCAGGAGATTAAATACAAGGTGCCTATGCTTAATGCTTGAAACAGTATTTGGAGATTTTTGAAAGTCTTTTCCACTGGGAGAATGGTGTGTATAAAGGCAAGAAACACAAAAAAAGAAATACTATATAGTAGCTTAGGTAAACAGTCCCAGGAGGAGCAGGACTGAGCACAGGCAGCACCGTGGAGATGGTGACTCCACGCTCCCTCAGCAATTGCTCTGCCTGGACTCTTGTCTTTCCATGGAAGCTTTAGATGTTATCAAGTAGTGCCTAGAGACACCCCACCACCTTCCCCATGCATTTATGCACACACAGGAAAATTAGGCTGTGTGGGTTTAGGGACTGTATAAGGCACACAGGAGAAAAAGTTTATGCCCTATTGCTTCTGCTTGGCTGAGGTTTCTGCCCTGGCCGCTCCCAGGGCTTGAGACAAGTAGATGCAAGGATTTGTCATACAGTAGAAAATGCACATTCATGTGAAAAAACATAAGCTGAGCAAGCAGTGACTTGTAAATATTTGCAAATTATTTTGTTCTTCACGTGGGTACACCATGGGGGTTAAATGTAGATGTGCTGTTTAGATGTTTTAGTTAATGCTTCCAAAATAGAATAATACATTTCTTTACCTCCAGCTAAAACTCTCACATGTTTTTACTTGCTTCTTGCTACCTCCAGGACTTTTCTCCCTGGTGTAGGAGTTTCCTGTCATAGAAAAGTCCTTCAGTGCACCACAAATGCATGATTTGTGTGTAGCTTTTGAAACTGTGCTTCAATTTCAAATTTTCAAATTGAGACTTAAGCTCCTGAGCATAATGGTGCCTGGACCTAAGTCTTCTCTAGAGGTGTGTCCCTGTGGACCTTCCTGTCCCAACATAAGTAACAGAAAAAGGTTCAGTTGCTCTCAGAAGGCCTGTGATGGCATTATCTACATATTTCCTCTTACATGATAACCTTAACTGGCAGGTTGAACCAATGTCTTTAACTGATGATCAGATAATTTCTTGCAGATATGTTTTAAGTCATGGTAATTTTCATCCTGTAGGTGGATGCTTGTGTGGTGTTACGTATAATAAGATCTTGGATGAATCACATGTTAAATTTTCAATTCCTGCTGCTGAAGGGGCTTATGGACAGAAGAACATTTGCATCAAGAATCATCTGCCTTAATTTTTCATGTGTTTTGTTCATAGTGTCATTAATAGTACTTCTTTCATGTGTTTGCTTTAGACTTGTTACCCTTTTCACGGATGAGCTGGGCCACATCTCCCACTGGAGAGCCATCATGGCAGGAAGCCTGGCTGGCATGGTTGCCACCATCGTGACCTACCCCACTGACGTGATTAAAACACGGCTCATCGTGCAGAACCGGCTGGAGCCATCTTACGAAGGAATTCTGCACGCTTTTTACAAGATTTATCATCAAGAAGGACTCCGTGCACTCTACCGTGGTGTCTCTCCAGCAATATTAGGTAAAACAATAATGGGGTGAAATCACCTCACTGCCTGGGTTTTGTTGCAGCTGTGTAGGGTGTTCACTTGCTCACTTGATTTCAAAAGCAAATAGGAATGTTTTCTTGTAGAAGATATGGAGATTTGCAAGGCACTGCAATACTGATAACCTTTGCTGCAGCTTTATTACTTCAAATTAGGACCAAGTGTGTAGCATTTATATATGGTTAAGTGTTCAGAAAAATACTCTTTTCCTTCTTTTATAGATGATCCAGTTGTGCTTGGATGCACAATTTTCACCATTAAACTCTTAAAAAACATTTATATACACACACAGAGAGTGTTTGTAACTTGTATCAAGGCGTGAGAATGTCTCCTGAGCTGTTCAGTGAAACCACTGTGAGCTGTAGTGTATAGTAGATGTGAAAAGTAAAGATTAATTTATTCTCTCATTACTTGAAATTACTTTTTAATTATTTATTTACTCTCCATAGCGTTTAAAAATGCCGTTTCAATGAGTCCACTTTTTCACAATGTGACATTATATAAAATGTGTAACGATAACAATAGTAATAAATGTATAATCCCACTATAAAACTGATGAGAGCATGAAACAAGCAAAAGAGGCCAGAAGTATCCCTCAGCCTGACTGAAGACATAGCTCTGTTTATGTGTGCAGGTGCTAGGGTTGGGTTGGACTGAGAAAGAGCTTGTTCCAAGAGAGAACCTGGACAAACACCTGATCTGTCATGAGACTAGAGCAGTTAATAATTCTGACAACGTACACATTTTAATATGTAAATGTATGCCCCCATCAGCACATCTAGATGCTACAGTATGGGTGTTTGGTGGTAAACCAGGGACTAAAGAGTAAGGTTCTTCAAAATCGGGATTGGGTTTGTGGAATGGGAGGTGTAAATTGGCAGCGACTCCTCCCATCTTTCTAGTTATGTGATGAGCTGCTCTCTTCTCTTAGTGTACAGTGTGTTGATATAATCCTGTCTGGTTTGCTTTCTAGGTGCTGTCCCATTTTCTGCAGGCTCATTCTTTGTTTACATCAGTCTGGACAAAATCTGGCAAGAACCCATAGTTCATTTCACTCCTCTTCAGAACTTCATAAATGGCTGTGTAGCAGCTGCTGTGGCACAGACACTTTCTTTCCCCTTTGAGACTGTCAAGAGGAAGATGCAGGTACACAACATTCGTGTTACCAGTGCTTTGTCATAGGTGCTTGGTGCAAGAGCTTGGGACAAGACTAGCCAGGTGATCACGGGTGCCACTTTATTTCTCTTACCAGTAGGCTACAGAGACTTTGGTTTTGGTTTTGTTGGGTTTTTTGCTCGTTTGGGGGTTTTTGTTGGTTTGTTGGTCTGCCTTGTTTTGTTTTTAAAGTCTGGAAATTATTGCCACAAATGGGTTGTTATACCTTTTATGTGAGTTCAAGTATTATCATGGGATATGTGTATCCTCTCAGACTCCATCTCTGTAGCTTTATTTCTTTTCTTTTTCATAGCAGTTTCATCAAATTCTCAAAATTCAGAATTGGCAAGCCTTCAGTGAAATACAGGCTGAAAGTTTGCCAGATAAAGAAATTCAGTCCCCTTGGTGGTAGGCAGGATGAACGAGATCCATGTCATTTTCAGAGCCTGTGTGTCTGCCATTTATGCCTCACCACAAAACAAACAAACTTGCTGAAGGATCATAACTGTCCTTGTTCTTATTTCTGACTCCTCTGGTTAACAAGTGACCTACCTGCTACAGGTGCTGCTGTTTTCCTGGAGCATCAGCAACACGAGAATTACTGTATCTTCCTGATCCTTTCTCCCAGACTCAAATCACACAAAACACTATCCCACAGCTTCCATCTCACTGACATAATTCACTTGCTGACGTTGACTTTTCATTAAAACTTCATCAGGAGAGAGACAGTGACTAGCTTTCATCATATGGTCATTCTCTGGCAGGAGCATATGATTTTGGGTTTTCAGCCTAGTTCGTGGGAATGCAGATTTGTGGGAAGCTTTTGTGATGTTATTAGAAAAACAGTCATTTGTTGGGGCAGCCTTATATACGTCCTTGCCTCCTTCAAGTGGTAGCCTGGTTGGCAAGTCACAAGGTAGCAAAAGGTCAGTGAAACTGTGAATTTCCCTCTCCTGCTCCCTGAGTTCCCCTTTTCAGGGCTCAGATGTCGTGTCACAGAAGCCTTCACTGCCCTCTTTCCATCTTACAGCAGAGAACTTCAGCAAGAGGATTAAGGGCTTTTATCAGACCAGCTCATGTAGCTGATGTGTCCAGAAGTCAAGGTTTAAACTGAGCCCTTTCATCAGGTATCTTATAAAATATTTCAGACAAGAAAGAGATTCTGAGCACGAAAACTTGATCATTTTATCCAGTAGGTCTAAGAAAAGCAAATACTCCTTACAAGCCTTACTTTACTTTAAATCCTTAGGCTCACAGCAAAACCGTTGCCCTAAAGAATAAAGGAAAGTGAAGTCATTTACTGTGCTGTTTGCCTTTTAATGTTTTCTGTTGATGCAACTGTTACTTGAACATTCAGCTTTTGTAATCAGTTCAAAAGTAGGTTTTGGCTCTAACTGGTGCCAACTGCTGTTTTTGTCAGGCTGTGTCGTGACAGGCATGTGAAGAAGTGGGACATTTCCTGTGAAGTGTTTCATTTTCCTGCCACTAGGCCGTGCTCTCCCACCGAAGGGACACTTAAGTCATCTCATCAGCACTTCCAGCAATAAGGCAACTGGATTTATAGCCTAGATATGTAGGAAGTGGAGAGGCTAAAAATACTTTGCATGGAAAAAAAGGCTCATCAACAGAAAGGGTTTCTTCCTCATAAGTGCATTGCAACACTGAATAGTGATTTTCTGAGCTTAGAAAAACACCTCCTGTTCAGTGATTTATTCTGAAGGCATGGGAGAAGGCAAAGGTATTTTAAAAGAATGAGCTGCCTAGGTGTGAAATCCTGTAATTTGTTGGAAATAACTTAATTCATGGAGAGTTGTCCAGAAAAGAGACCTGTTGAAAATCACATCCCATGCTGATACCAAGAGCTCACTGGAACTCCTGCAAGGTTATCCAAGAAGTTTGGCTTTTCCAGTTAGCACCAGGTTATGGCTTAGCTTTGCAGGGATCAGCTCTGCTTTCTGGTCTGTGCAGTTTGTAGGGTGCTGGTCAGAAGAGAGAAATGCCTAGTAGAACACCAAGAAAAGTATCATGCACAGGGATGGACCTAGAAAGGGAGAGAATAAAGGAGGAGGAAAATAACTTCAAAACATTTTGGAGTTCTGTAGAAAATGGGGGAGCAGGTACTTGTGATCACAGTTTTTCTCATACATCTTGTTCAGTGATTCAGCCTCTATTCAGTAATTCAGCTTTCTGGCTGATAGAAAGAGGGGGGTACCAAAGTCTTCAGCTACCCCTGGGCCTGATGTGTGCTCTGCAGTGCACATAGAGAAGTGCTAGGCTTTTTTGAAGCAGTGAATGCTGGGTTCGTGTATGAAGAGGAACCCAGCACACTGTAGAAGTCAGATTCCCTCCTTTTTGTCCTACCAGTCTGACAGATGGAGGGAGTATGTTGCTAAAGAAGACTTTTTCAGTGAAGCTGCGGGTGATGGGGAGCCAGGGAGTTGGAAGACAGTCTCAGGAGCTTCAAAAACTGAAAAACTAGGACACAAGGCTGTCTCCATTGATTCTGGGGTGGAGTACAAGCATGAGACCAGGACATCCAGTTCAGATCTTTACCTGATATGCTAGGCAGTCTTAGAAGAGTTAGCTCCATTCATCTCCTCATCTGGACAATGCTTGAATTGTTTGCATAGACTAGGAAATGAATTCTGCAATGGGAGGAAGGGTAAGGTGCTATTTTGGATCTCCATTGTAATAACCTTGCTCCATCATTTGTAACTTTACATATCTGAGTCCCACACTTCTGACGTTGGCTGCTGCTGTCACTGACAGCTGTGGGAGTAGGAGCTGACTGTCAGCGAACAATTCTTGAGGAAGGATTGTGTTTTGGTGATGCTTTGTGATGTCAGATTTTCTCTGTAACCATGGCTTCTTCAACCTTTGCTGTTAGAATTAGCTTTATCGAGTTTACTTGTTCTTTTAAAAAGATGCTGTGTGTGCTATATATACCTGAATGTTTTTCTTAAAAGAAATGTTAATTAATATGAGTGAGTCTTACTGAATATTTGAGTCCTATGTTGTGCTTATCCTAATTTTATTCCTTTGTCTTCCTTTTTTCACTTTGCTCCTGATTGGCATGTTAGAGAATTCAGAGGTACTGTATGCATGTTTCAGCATGGAAATATGGCTTTTGTTGTGCATCTGTAGAAGGGGATTTGTGAAGGAGAGGGTTATTCAAAGGCATGTTCTATATTAAGTGTTTTCCTGACTTTTACGATGCTTCAGTTTCTGAACAAAAACTTGCTGATCTTTATATCCTTCTGACTGTTATTCTTGGCTTTCCTTCCTTACCTCACAATGTAGTGTTCTTTGTTAAATCCAGGTTCTAAGCCATATTAAAGTACTGCCCTTTTTACCTTGCAGACTTGCATAAAAGAACACTTTTTTTCTTTTTCAATTTTTTTTTCTACCTTTAGCAGGGAAATTTTCCTTTGAATGAGTCTGGGTGTAAGGAAGCACTGGTAATGTTTCCACTTTCCCATATCATCTTTTTGCCTATGATAACTTTCATAAGTGTCTATTGGATTGAGCTGTGGCATTTCAGTAAGGGAAGATGAATTTAAAGCTGTTACAGGCTGTACAGAAGATTATTATTAGAATGGCATCCCTCCCGGGCTGTGTATGGAACTGAAAACCTACAAACACGCAAATGGTCAGTGCAAACCCAATAGCCAAGTTTGGCACTTCCTGCTGCCATCATGATGTGCAGAGGTGGGCTCAGACACCCCTGAGTGGCACTTCTCAGCCTCCATCCCAGATTGACCTTTGACTTTGGTAGTTTTTTAAGCAAAATGCACAAAGATGTCCTTAAAGCTTCATAGATACTCCGCAGTTACTCCTCACCTGCTTACATGAACAAACTTTGCATGGTTTTCAGAAGCTCAGCCCTGTCTCCATATTATAATATCTGTGACTAAAACCTGTCTTAAACTCTCCTTCACCAGTAAATGCTACTCAGGTCAAGCTTTGCCATCAAACCCTTATAATATAGGATAAATCATACTATTAGTAACGTGCAGGATTCAGCACATTTTTGGTGTTGACTGCACTGCATCCTCAAGCTATGAGGACATCTCTGTGGGGAAAGCATTGTTCAGTGCTGATCTTTCTGTTTGAAAATGCAGGCTTTGACTTCCCTTCACTCCTGCAAACAAACAGGATTACTGTTTTTGGCTAGTGTAGATTGTTGCCATGCATCACCCAAGAAGTGGCCTCTTTATAGTGACAAAATTCAATCAGTTTGGCCTCGGCTGCCTATAAATCTGCAGTGTGTTTTGGGTTTTTTGTTGGATTTTTTTTGTTCTTTGGAACACAAGATGCTCCACAAATGTGAAATCTGTTGTAAATTATGTAAATGCTGTAAGTTAGTAACCTGAAGAAAACTAAGCAGTCACTTCCTTTGTGAGGTACCCTGTCTAAAGTAAAAGCCTCTCTTTTAAAAGGAATACTGTTATTTAAGTATTTATTTTAAAATAGTCCCCTTGCATGGTAAAAGTCCATCTAGCAAGAACCTAGTGGCTAGGTTATAAAGAGTTTTGGAAAAGAGAATGATAAATGTTCCTTCTCTCTGCTGAGATGAGGAGCAGTGCTCCTGCTTTGCTGAAGCATGAGTGACTTGCAAAGAGTTCTCTGGCACTGGGCAGAGTCACTGGGCTGGCATGCAGCCTCTGGGAGCTCATAAGCTGTAGTGTCACTGCTGGTGGTGAGCTCTGTGTTCTTGGCAGCTGGGAAATATCAAAGTTAGTGGAGTCATGACCTGGTTTAAAACTACTAAATCCTTTTTGGGTCATGTGGTTCACATGACGTCTGCAAAGCATATGTGCTCTGAGACTTTGTGCAGGGAGACCCTTTAATCGTGAACAGCATGGGAGCCTTGAAAGTTTCAGAAATTGAGCCATTTGACCACATAAATTCCAGGGTGTGGAAGCAAATAAGGAGCAGTATTACTACTTCTAATACGATTTCCTAAGCAAGGCTTATATGGTTGCTTGCTGTCTGTCCTTGTCCTTGCCCCCAATAACTTTTGATCCTGCTGTCCAACTTCAAGTTAACTTGACAAAAGAGTGGAGATTACAGAGATATTAACTTGCATCAAGTGTTGTGAAAACAAGTACACAGATAGGTGAAATGTTTCAGAGTCTCATCTCTAAGGGGGAGGCTGCAGTGTGAGCTCCTACTTTTTTTACTTCTCCCTATGATCTCATGCTCCTCTTCTTCTTGCTGCTGGGGTTCAGGCATCAGCCAGGTTCCCTGGGTGGTACTTGAATTTGGGACAGCCTGGCTCCTCTGATTAACAGCAAATAGGTAATAGATGTCAGATTCTGGTTGTGGTAAAATCCCTTCCTTCCTTCCTTCCTTCTCTTTTTTACTATATCTGAATACTTTGAGCTACCTGTGATTTTTATGGTTTCATTGATGTTGTTTTAAAGATATGTTATACGACTTTCTGAAGCTGTTGCAGAGTACTGCTCTGCTGCTTAGGGAACTGCTTGGTCTAGTAAATGGTTGAGATAATGCCTGAAAAAAGGTATGGAGTGTAACATAGGCTTTGCCTTCTGTAACAGCTTAGATCAGCTTTTATGAATCTGAACAAATGTCAGAAGAATTTTTCTTAGATCCCCAGACTTCCACAGGAGAAAAGCATGAAGACTGACTGTCTGTCAAGTTGAAACACTGAACAGTGTTAGTAGAAAAACTGGATAAGAGGAAGAAATTGTAGATCAAGAATTGGAAGCAGGACTGGGCTGCTTTAACAATGAGGTCTTGCTTGTCTCTAAACCCGTTCATCCAAGAAGCTGTGGTGTGATAATTATGTAATACTCACCTTGAGGTAGATTATCTTAGCACTGCAACACAGTAGCCTGCTGAAGAAAAGCAGGAAAACACATTGCACCAGTTCGAAGTGCAAGAAGTCTGAGGGATGGCAGAATGCAATTCTCTCCAAATGATCTTCCCGGACACTAACGTGGCCACCACGCCCCCAGTCTGAGATTTGGTAGTGCCAGCTGATCGTGTCTGCCAGCCCCTTACAACTCCCTCAGCTCTGTGATCAGTATGGTGTGAGTGAGAGCTCTTTAATCTGCTTTGGGACAGATCAGATGGGTTAACTCAGCCCAGCTTTTTAAACTCCATAAGCTCACCCAGCAGACAGGCCCTGACACGGGCTGGGTTTGCTGCTGTTCACACACAGCTGTTACAGACATAACTTTGAGCCAGGAGACAATAATGTCTCTGGAGGTACAGCTATTGCTGTTACTCCCAACATGAGTACTTTTGCATCAGTTATACAGGACAGCCTTGTATCCATTTGTCTGTGCTTAGAGTGATGTGCCTATGATATGTCAGGTGGCTAATTATGGAAAATACTCCATAAACAGGAGCTAAAACTTGATGGACACTCTCTTCTTTTATAGGTGATTTATTTTGATTTGGTGTAAATCCTTAACTCATCCACATCAGGCAAGTGAAAGTATGACCTGTGAAAAGCCCCAATCCTGTAAAAAACTAGTTTTCTCCTCAGTTCCTAGATAGGCAGCATGGGATGCAGGAACTAGCATTGCCATCCACTGTGTGAAGTGTGGGACCAAGGCAGTCTGCCTAAAGGTTTGCACCATTAAATGAATTAGGGCTTATGTGCATGAAAATGGTGCACCCATTTGTAGGGCTTGAGCTGAACCATCATGAAGCATTTGGAAGCCACCCAGAGCTGCTCATGCAACAGGTTGCACTGCCTTGAGGAAAAGGACTTCCATATTCTCTATTAAAGACTTCCTCACACCACACGTGTTAAAGCAGAGGAAGCTAAGGCTCAGCAGCAAAGGAGGGATTCTGCAACAAACTGTGAAGCCTCCGGATACAACAGGCCTGGTGATACGTATTTAAAGCAGAGAGTCAAGGTTTTGACCAAGCATGAAGCTGTTTTGCTCACTCGGTGCTATTCTTCCCAGAAAGGCATGATTTGGCCCCAGTTCAGGTTACAGAGGGAGGGACAGGCTGTTCCTGGAGTGCAGGACGCTGGAGGTCAGCTGTGCTGTGCTGCTCTGAACCGACTGTATCCTGACAGCTTGCCGTGGTTTACCCTCTGTGTGCCTGAATACCTTTGGGTGAACTTTAACCAGGGGTAAGTCAGCATTACCAAACCACTGACAGGGAATGACTGCTGAGTAAGGCTGGAGGAGGAAGGATTGATTAAGCCCAAGAGAATGGGTTTTTTCCCCAAAATATTAATATGTATTTACAGTTAAATTCTTTTTCATTGTAGTGGAATGAAACAGTCTTTCAAGCATCCAGTCTTCACCGGAGTGAAATTTCTGTTGACTGGAGTGCTATTAACTTGAATGAAAACTGCAATCCTTGTCCTTCAGTTTCCTTTGAACTACAGCTGCACTTGCCTGTTGCATGTGCCCTTATTAACCCAGACTGCAAAGACTTCTTTTTTTAGCTTCCAGATTAGGAGTGTGAACTCTTGAGCTGTCTGTAAATTGTCTTCCTGTACTTTTTTTTTTAAGTGATCAGAAGTGTAGGACACCTGAATCTGTTGAAAATATGTAAATAACAGGCAGTTTTACTCTATCCACCATGAGGGTAGCATACCACTGATGACAGCTATTCACTGTTAGTTATCTTCTATACTCTGTGCCAAGAGTACTGCGTACTCAAAAAATAAATACTAAATATTTGTACCAACAAACTTTATGAATAGGGAAGAGGGGGGAAGTACATGAATTAAATTTGTGGATTCGTAGTCTCTTATACATGTGAATACAAATAACTGCAAACCAAAATGTCCCAAAAAGCAAGTGAAAAGTTTTTATCTGCACAGAAGAGGGGCTGGGAGAGGTCACTGAAAAGGTCTGTGAGATCAGTTCCCAAAATGGGATTATGTTGTTCTGGCAGTCACCTCGTAATGCAGACAATGGGAGAGACGGTGTCTGAAGAGTCTTCAGGTAACAATTAACTATGACAATTAACCTGAGTTTTGTCATGACACTGCATCCTTATTTAAAGATTTTGTTTATTTTTAAAAAGTATGAGTGCAGGTAGTTGGGCATTTTTTTGTACATATCTCTCTTGGGTTTAGAGTGTTGCAGTAGAACAGTGCTACGTCTGTGGATGTGTTGCAGTGACATAGTAGACTTGGTGGTCTCTGGATATTAAAATACTGTGTTTGTGAGAGAGCAGGTGGAGCCAATTCTGCATTCGCTGTGCTTTAATCATTTAGAGAATCCCTTGTCTATCAGAGGTAAAAAGATAAGCAACTTATCCCTGCTCCTAGTACGAGTAACACCTTAGCTCTGTTATCAGCACAGGAAGCTGTATCCCCAGCCTCCTGCAGTTTGAGACAGCTGTGACTGGGGGAAGGAAGTCTTTAAGAGTTCCTAACAAACAGGTTTCCATGCAGCAGCCCATTGCATCAAGGGGTGTCAAAAGCAAGGAATTCCAGCTGCTTTGAGGTGCATGAAATTCTCTGTCATAAACTTGACCTTTTTGGAATGAGATTAGCTGTTTGATTTGTATGTCATGGTAGGTTTCTGCAAAAGAGCTAGAGAAACCAGTTTGATCTGTTTCGTTGCTTCCATTTTCTGGCTCTGGTGCCAAAGGGTGGTTGTGAGGATTGCAGTGTGGTGGACATGCTTAGATGAAGAACCACTAAAACCCACAGCTACTGTTTTTCATGAACAACAGCGCCAAATGAAACGCATTTGCAGTATTTGTCTTTCATTAATACATTTTAACTTAATTTAGCTATGTTCCAAAATATGGAAGTTCTAACTACACACTGATACAGTTTTTAGTTTTCCTTTTGCAGTAGGTGATTCTGAGATTCTGTGGACAATTTTAATTTAAATACAGTGTGTAGGGTCCTAGAAGCATACAGCTCCTGTAAAGCAGAAAGGCTGGCAGCACATACTTCACAGACTGAAATCGTAGAAACAGCTCTGTCTGTGGGGAATGGTACTATAAATAATTTCAGTAAGTCTCTTAAGAGGTCAGTATCTATGGGCAGATCAGAAATCTAGGGGTTTGACTTACCTGTTCCTTTTTAACTGCCTTCTGGAGGTGTTTACTGTGTTCCTGAAACCTGCACTGTGCTTGTCACTTCTTTTGATGTTGCAAGCAAGAGTACTGTAATCAAAACCTTTGATCTGTGCCTTTGCAGCAGATACAGTAATGAAGGGGATTAAGGCAAACTCATGCAGCTAAATTCTGGCAGGCCATGCCCTGCCTACCACAAAGGGACTGAAAAAGGAAGGGGATCACATGTTAATAGCATTCTTGTGTTCCTGAAACATTTCAGAAACCTGTCATTCTTTATTGCTTGGCTGCTTATAACTTCATTTACAAAAAAAAACTCGTGGAACCTGACTGACAGTCCAGAAGGCAGAACAGGGTTTTGAATCCAGTTCTCCTATAACTGCTGTTGCATTTTTAGGGATACTTTCATCATTTTAGTTTTCTTCTAAGCATTGCTGGTGCTAATATCACCATTCTTACAGAACTGGTTTCTGAAGTCTCGGTTGGATCACTCAGCATCTTCTGCAGTACAGACATGAAAGTCTTTGTGCAGAAGGTTTTTACCTGTTACTTGCCATAAGAGGTATTTCAGATGCATTTCAATCAGGCAGAAAAAAAAATTAGAAAAAAATCATGATCTCTGATTTTTTTCAGACAAAGAAGACTATGCCCTTAGTGTGGTGGGTAACCAGGGGGTTTTTGTCAGCCTTCAAATTTTAACAGTACACTTGCCAGTAATGCAAGGGAATGCAACAACATTTAAATTATTTCATTAGCAATTTCTCTTATGAGTTTTGATCTGTTTGCATTTCCAGCATCTCAGTTGCCAAGTACTTGAAATGCTATAGCTAAAGCATCTAGGAAATGTCATCACCACTTGTCAATTTATGAGAGGCTTGTCATAGGCTTAGCAGCTCTGAGAAGCTACAGGTTAGTCTGGACAAGGAGTGAAAAATCACCACACTATATGGTGTTTCAGATCAATGTGGGGATCATGATACTCATATTCATCAATCAATTAACTGTACAAGCCCCATTTTTATCAAGCTTCTACCTTAAGATGATTAGTTTGCAAGTCATCAACCTGTGTCCTGGGGTCCCCTGACACCGAAGTGTCACTTGCCATGTGTTTGAGTGAAACCCTGATGTGTCGGTGCAAAAAAAATCCATGGCTGCATGTGCACAGATGGATGAGGATGGGATTATTCAAGGTCAGGTCATCCTGTCTGTGCTAACGCAGTAGGAGATTAATGAAGAAAGGATTTAGCTGTTAAAAATGACCAACTACACTTCTTCCATGTGAACAGCCACTGTACTGCAGGTGGAAGTTCAGCTGCCACCCAACAGGATTCTCCCCAGCTAACTTTAACTAGTCCCTGTCAACTGAACACACTGATAGGGGAGCCTGGGCACCAACTGCTCACCTGCAGCACTTGGTGGGCCTGAAGAGCCTGGGCTGAAACCTCCATCCTTCCATTTCTGCTGTGCTGCTGCTCCTCAGCCTGGGGTACAGTTCATGCTTCTCACAGCAGTGCAGACACTGCCTCAGCAGCCAGAGACAAATCAGGTTCAGTCAGAGTTACAGGAGGGCAGTGTGGCTTTGGGGACCAGCTCCAACCTTCCCTCTCACAGTGTTACTGCCAGGCATGTGAAATATCTGTACCTGGACCTGAGCAGCTGGCATGGGGCTGATGGGTTATGTGGCTCTGGTTAAGCAGATTGTCCTCACAAGGGTGGGATTCATTTCTAGTAGTGACATGGCACAAAAGGAAGTGTTGTGTGAAATTACTGTTCATTTTCACACCTATCAAAAAATGAGTTCTTTCCCTTTTTAATTTGTATTTTCATGCAAATTAGCTGATACTTTTGGGAAGAATCCAGATCAGTCTGTTGAAACCTGGTGTTGACTGTTCCATATATACCAGAATGGAGAAAATAATTAATTTACTTTGATTTTCTCTGCTTGTTCTTAATCCCCTGGGTGTCTCTTGACAGGCCCAGAGTCCTTGGCTTCCCCACTATGGAGGAGTTGATGTCCATTTTACTGGCATGGCTGACTGCTTCCAGCAAACTGTGAAGAACAAAGGTGTGCTTGGACTTTGGAGTGGACTCACACCCAGTCTGCTCAAGGTGAGGTTTTGCTTTCATCCCAGTCAAATACTATCCTGAAGGAATCAAGACAGTTTTGGACAGCTGGGGATAGAAAGCTTATGACATACCTTTGTACTTAGTAGCTTATAGATGACAGAATCAGTGACAAAGCAGGTTATAAACCAGCCTTGGAACTTGGTTTGGTTGTATTTCCCCAAATGCAAGCTTGGCTTCTAGATGTCACCACTTAAAAGTTCATTTCAACATCTTTAAAGAAGGGAATGCTCCTAACACACAAGGTGTGGAATGGATGGGGGATTGCAAGCAACCCACTTAGGACAGCTAAACAAATTCTTCTTCTGACCTGAGCTTCAGTAATTTGACATGGTGCAGTGAGCTGTAAAGAGAAGTGTGCTTGTATAAGCCACTTGCCCAGAAGTCCAAAGCAGGGCTTTCAGCCAGCTATTTAATGCATGTGTATCAGTTACTGCAGCCCTTGCTGAGTTGAAAGCATGAAATAAAGCATGGTAGCTTAAACAGAAGGTAACGGAATTTACATCAATATGTTTTATAGTGCTGTGATGAGGATTACCTACATAGAGTACTAGAGGTCAGCTAATGAGTGCTAATTGAGTGACAGTGGGATTGATTGGGATGGCCTGCCTGTGACTGCCTTACCTTGGCTGATACAAAGCCAGTGGCCCTGGAGCTGCTGGTTCTGCATGGGGCAAAAGAAGAAAATTGTGTAGTCACTCCAGTGTATGTAGAATAAATTCCAAATTTCCTACCAGGATTTGCTGAGGTTGCTTAGGATGTGCTTGGGTATTTGAGAAGTTCTGGTAATCTATAGGCTAGCATAGACCTTCTTCCTCACAATATTGTTATAATTAGTATGTAAGAACAATAAACTACTTTTAGCATGCTGCAGCTGCCAGCCTAGTTTGAGAGGAGACTCTGGTTTTATATAAATGAGGACAGGTCTATTAGCAGATCAGATCTGAAGTCCTAGAAGTTCCCTTTTTTTAAAACATCTAAGCTATGGATGCTACTAGTGGGTCTAATTTTTTTTTCCTTCTATTGCTTTTTTATCAGATTGTGCCATACTTCGGTGTTATGTTTAGCACCTTTGAATTCTGCAAGCGGGTTTGTCTCTACAGAAATGGTTATATTGAATCTCCTTTAAATTACAAGCTAACACCTGGCGTTGACCAGAGCTTACACCCACAAGAACTGAGAGAATTAAAGCTCCTCCGAAGGGAAAATTTTGAGCCAAGGAAATCAACACTTGAAAACTGACACAAGAGTGGCCACTGCAGATATACAAATACCTTTCTTAAGGAACTTTGCAAGAAAGACATGCTGAGCTACAGGTACTGACATTTCAGTGGATTGCATGGTTCTTGTAGTGAGACACCTGTGACAGGAAAGAATAAATCTGTATTGCATTTGCTAAATGGACTTGCAAGCACATAGTGAAGAGAAAAGACGCTACTAGTTTGAAAACTCTATATTACTGGAACTTGAAATGACATTATTTTAGGTGCTTTTTAATACTGAATAGCCATTTGAGATTAAACCAATTGCAGAGAGGGAAGAGAACGGAGATGAGAGTATAAATTGTGTCTTTGAAGACATAAAGGAAATGGATTTTTTAAAAACAATCTGAGATACCAAGTCAGTCAAAAATAATAAAACAGAATAAAATACATGCAATATGCAAGAATTTCTACTGAAATCTCCAGGTTTTTAGTGATACTGTGTGGACGTGGCATTCTGCAGAGTCAGAATTAGTCTTAGTTCAGTCACACTCCCAAATCCACTCCTCAGTTTTTGAGACGTACTTGAGAATAATAATTTTGTCTGAATCTCCAGCATAAAGATGAAAGTATGCTGCTGCAACTGTGCTTTTGCTAAGACAGAACTGTGATGTGCAAAATGGATTGTAATACACTGGAATGACAATCTTGCAAACTTAAGTGCATATTCAGAAATATTCCTCCCTTTCTCGTGCATGGTTACTGCATGTATGTGAATTACTTCACACTTGGAAAAATAATTTTCCTGAAGTTCTCTAACTGAAATTTTTCCTGGAAAATGCAGTTCCTAAATATGTTAGATATTTGAGAGCCACAAACTTTGTCGTGATGTTTAGGTACTTTCAAAGCTCTATTTTTTTATTAGACCACTTTTTAGTTCCAGTGCACAGACCTAAGCCTACTCTGCTGCTCTGAACTTGCTCAGAACTTGCCAACAGAATAGCACCATGCACACCACCTGTGATGGATCCCCTTGCACTGCTGTGCCCCAGGGGCTGCAGACAGGTCCTGTAGGTAGGAACCTCTCTGCAAGAGCACCAGGTTACTGCCAGTGCCACTGCAACTGATGGGCCTCTTGGGAGCTTTTGGACAGCAAAAGATCATCTCGTGTTATACCTGAGGGACTGTGGTGGTGCTCCAGTTCCTTTGTAGAAGTTCAACATTGGAACAGCCCCATCCCAGTGCCTTCTGATAGCAAACCCAAACCCCGTGTCCATGGGGGAAGGTGGCTGTGCTCCTGGCAGCATGGGAATCACGGCAGCTCAGGAAGGTGTGTGCACACTGGCTCCAGCCCCAGCTGCAGCAGCCTGGGCTCAACACAGCATTTGCTGCTTTGCACAGCTCCTCGTCTGTGTTTTTGCACTGTTTATAAGCCCTGATGGGTGAAAATAAATCTCAGAAACTGCTTGGTTAGTACATGTCACAGCAGGATGAGGCATTGCCAAATCCATGCAGGAACAGTCTGTAACTGTGGAGAGAAACTTGCAGAAAGATTTGGGATAACTGTAAGGCCTGCCTTGCACCTAGAACTCATTGTTGATGTATCTTACAGCTGAAGTCTTGTAGTATCTCTCTTACTGGACTCACACTGTTCTGCTGCAGTGGTGCTTCATACTGATTTTTTTCTCAGAGGAGAAATGCAAGCATTGATAGCAAAAAATTAAGATGGTAGAGAGCAGATCTGGTGGCTCATGCATCACACTGAGGTTGTAAGTGCTTTTGGTTCTAATCAACCTGCTTAGTGACCATGTTTCTCTGTGCCTCAGTTCTCCCAGGGGCATAGTGCAGGTAATAATACTGAGATTTACTGGACATGTATGGATATGGAGATGTGAATTGTAAGCATGTTGGGGAGGAATGGATTTCTTGCCTTGTCCAAGCATACCTGTATGTTTTTTACTAACACTGTATTTCTAAATAGATTTTAAAGATTGAATGGGTGCATATGAATGTCTGATCAGCTCTTCAAACCCTCTAAGAGTCAAGTGAGTCAAAAAGTTATCTCTAACTTGTTTCTGATGTATACTACCATTTTTGTATCATAGTGCACCTCTACGACCTATCAAGCACTAACTCTTTTATCAACCAAGCCTGTCCTTTGTAATTACAAATACGCATGATAAATCCCCCAAAAGGCAGCACTAAAATATTTCAGATGTCACTGAAAGAAAGCGCTTCATCAGTAGATCACTAACATGTGAAATGGTGTATGACATGAAGAACCGGTCAATAGCACGGGTACATTCTTGGGTAGGTGAAGTTCTACTCGAGTGACATTCGGATGCAGCTCTGTGATGGGGGGCGGGTGGGGTGTGTGCCTGTCCGAGCATCTCAGCTGAGCTCAGCACGGTGACCACAGAAGGCATCCATACCCGAGCGGGAGCTGGGTCACTGCTGGAGCCCTGTGTGTGCAGGGTGACAGCATCCTGAGGGGTCTCTGAGCGACGAGTCTCGCCTGCGGGTGCGAGAGATGGGGGCCTGTACGAGTCCCTGGATGGGGCGGCCTCAGAGCCCGCCCCGTTCCAGCCTGCGCCGCGGCTGTGCCGTACCCGGCTGCTCTCGCCATAGCATTGGGACGGCGCAGAGGGGCCGGAGGTCGTGGTCACGGATGGCCCCGTCACCGCTATGTGCTGTGCCCGGGGTAGGGGTAGCTGTGACCGGGCCGGGACCACCCATACGTGAGACTGTCTCGCCGCAGCGCCGGTGAGATCCTTCATGCGGGATGCCCCGGCCCGCGGTGCGTTACCCCGGGCTCTCCCGTTCCGCGGTGCTCCGTTCCGCGGTGCTCCATGCCGGGGTGCTCCGTGCCGGGGTGCTCCGTGCCGGGCCCCATCCCGCTGTCCCCCCGTCACCGCGGCCATGTGCCCCCCACCGCTGTGCCCCCTACCGCTGCCACCGGCGGCCCCGTCCCGCTGCGGCGGCCACGCCCCCTGCCGCAGNCGCCGCCTCCCGCCTCCTTCGCCCGGCATCGCTCCCGCTCACGCCGCTCCCGCCATGACCGATGCGGCCGTGTCCTTCGCCAAGGATTTCCTTGCCGGCGGGGTGGCGGCCGCCATCTCCAAGACCGCCGTCGCCCCTATCGAAAGGGTCAAGCTGCTGCTGCAGGTGAGCGCCGGGGGCCGGGGCCGTCCCAAGGTCGCCGCAAGGAGAGGGGGGGCGGCGGCGGTGGGCCGGGGGCGCGGGGGGAGCGGCGCTGACGGCGGCGTCTCGGCCCCTGCAGGTGCAGCACGCCAGCAAGCAGATCTCCGCCGACAAGCACTACAAGGGCATCATCGACTGCGTGGTGCGCATCCCGCGGGAGCAGGGCGTCCTCTCCTTCTGGCGCGGCAACCTGGCCAATGTGATCCGGTACTTCCCCACCCAGGCCCTCAACTTCGCCTTCAAGGATAAGTACAAGCAGATCTTCCTGGGCGGCGTCGACAAGCGAACCCAGTTCTGGCGGTACTTCGCCGGTAACCTTGCATCCGGGGGTGCCGCCGGCGCGACCTCCCTCTGCTTCGTCTACCCCCTTGACTTTGCCCGAACCCGCCTGGCAGCGGATGTGGGTAAAGCCGGGGCCGACCGGGAGTTCAGTGGGCTCGGTGACTGCCTGGTCAAAATCTTCCGCTCAGATGGCCTCAGGGGCCTGTACCAGGGCTTCAGTGTCTCTGTCCAGGGCATCATCATCTACAGAGCCGCCTACTTTGGCATCTACGACACCGCGAAGGGTAGGTTGACCAAAACGGCACTAGAAGGGAGATAACTGGGCTGTGACAGGCCTGTAGTGCATTTCGATAGTGCTGGTGGCTCACCTGCCGTTCTCATCAAAGCCTCTCTCCTGCAGGCATGCTTCCAGACCCAAAGAACACCCACATTGTTATCAGCTGGATGATTGCTCAGAGCGTCACTGCTGTCGCTGGTTTGGTCTCCTACCCTTTTGATACGGTTCGTCGTCGCATGATGATGCAGTCTGGCCGTAAAGGAGGTAAGTTTCTACCTCACTGTATAAGAGTTATTGAGCATCCCTGAATTTAAAGCTGGTGATGGAGCTGAAGTGAAGGCAGAGTGACTTGGCTTTCATCAGCCTGTATAGATCTCCTCATCTCTTGTAAGCAGGTGTGTAGGAGGGGCTGCAGAAGCAGGTGACAGGAAGGGACACGAATGGGTTGGCCTGTGCAGCACACCTGTAAGACGGCATGCACAAGTCAGGTATATGTCAGTAGCTAGGAACAGCAGAACTTGCCCAAGGATGTTGCAAGCCAGTGTCTCTGGGACAAGAAAAGACAGCCTCCTTAGCAGGCACAGCCTGGCCGACTGTGCAATAGCTTTTGGGTTTGGAAGTGTTGGTGTCAGAGCAAGGAGTTGCTGCCTTCTGCTGGAACCGGTCCTTCCAGTGTTTCCCAGGGACAATGCAGCAGCAGCAACGTCTCTCCTGGGCAGTCTTATCCTCTGATGTGCTAGTATTGGAGAAAGTCAGCCAAGAAATGGGATGCACTTGAGGTTATAAAGCTAGCAGATACATGAGGCTGTTTTTGACCTGGATGTTGGGGGTCATGGGCATCCAGTTCCTAAAGCTGTCTGTCTCCTGCAGCTGACATAATGTACTCCGGCACTCTTGACTGCTGGCGGAAGATTGCCCGGGATGAGGGCTCCAAGGCCTTTTTCAAAGGTGCATGGTCGAATGTACTCCGAGGAATGGGTGGTGCTTTTGTCTTAGTCCTGTATGATGAAATCAAGAAGTACACATAAGTTGTTTCCTGTTGTGAACTGGCATGTTGTTCTGTGTAGTCTATGACCGTTCATGGACTTGTTTGAAAACCATCTAGTTACTAAACGGTGGTGGCTGATGTTTATACAGGTTGGCATGGGGCAGGGGTGACTGCCTGCCCTGTCTTTATCAAATTATTCCCCCTGATGGGACTCATGATGGTTTCTATTTCAGTCACTCCTGCGTAAAGACTACAGAGAAATAAAAATCCGAAACCAATTTTCTTCATCTCCTGTTTGTTCTTACAGCAGTTGAAGTATGAGGGGTTGGGGGTCTCAGCAGTTGTAGAGAAGGAGGAAGATGAACCTTCTCCATCCTGCATGCCTCGCTAGCTGCTAAGTACTGGCAGGTAAACACAATGCAGGCTGCCAAGGCACCTAGGTCGTGTTTCCTCCCCAGGGGAAGCCAGTGGTGTAGGCTGGAATGGGGACGGACTGGCAGCTGTGAAGGGCTCACCCAGCTGACCTCCCTGAGACTCCACTAACCACAGATGATGGACTGAGTGTGTGCCACAGTCCTGCCTCCAGCCTGCCTGCTCCTTGGAGCTCGTGAAACCTGATTTGGACAGTGCCAAGTGCCTAAACTGTGTAAAGCACAGCACTCCCCATGGCACTGAATGCCTGGAAGGCTGGAGGAATGTGTAAGGGAGTGTTTGCTGCTCTCTGGAGGAGCAGAGCTTGTCATCATGTTCTCTGCCTTAGAAACTGAGCTACCTACTTGGGCATGTTAAAACCCAGCCAGAGGACACAAGTGCAGTTAATTGCTGCTGTTCTGTAGCTTCCCTGGCTAGCCTTGCCCTCACAGAGGGTGCTGTGCTGTGGGGATGCAGCAGCTGAGCAGAGACAGCTTCTGTACCAGCTGTGCTTGCTAGGCAGGGAGCTGCATTCCCAGGCTCATTCCTTACTCCTGGAACTTAAGGTTCAAAATTCAGGGGAAGGGGAAAATTCCTTCATGCTGCTGGGACAATTTGGGGAAAACTGCAAGACTGAGCGATGTGTGTGGTGTGGCCTTTATCCAGATATCTCTGTAGGTCTGTGAGTCACCTCAGTGAAGCTGCCTGGTTTCTGCCTGGGGATCTGGAGTGCTGAGTGGATGCTCTCCTGGTCTTCTGCCCTTCAGATCAGCAAGTCTCCTTGCTTCCCCCATGCCTTTGGTCCTTTCTCAAAGGCCTGCTCAAAGCAGTTGATTTCAATCACTGAAACCAATCTTAACCACCGCCCAAGGCAACTAAACAAGACCTTGTGCTGCAAAGGGTGAGAGTTGTTCTTATTGCTGGAATCTAAGCAGGGCAGCCAGGCATGAGAGTGCAGCACTTTCCTGCTGCAGGTGGTGTTGCCTTGCTGGAGTCCCTGTGAGTGGGCACAAGCATTCCTGATGGGAGACAGTCTTGTGCCTCACAGTTGAGCCAACTGTCCTTGCTGATGCTTTTCAACTGCCCCTGGGCTTCTGCACTGTGAGATCCCCCACTGCCTGCTATGGAAATGAAATGGGCTGTAAAGGTGAGATACTAAGCAATGCCACAAGCGGTGGGCAGTGCTGGGGGCACAGGCAGCAGCCTGGCAGGGGACTGTGCCATGGGGCAGCTTTACCAGGGAGCCCTTTCCTGTTGTACAAGTGCAAGCTTATCAATTAAGGGCTCTCAGCCTCCTGCTGCTAAGCTCACCTGGATTTCAAGGGCTGTTCTGAAATGCTGCTGGTTGCTGAGCATGGGGCATCCCTTTCCTGTCCTTTCTTCCACAGGGAAGCGGCCAGGTCATTGGCACAGGAAGGTAAGTGCATAATTTCAGGTTGCATACAGTGGTGTGTGACTGAGGCACTGACCTGGGCTGTTGTGCCAGGCTGCAGAGGAGCTGAGCTGGGGGATCCCTATGTCCTTACACCTACGGATTGTGCACTGGACTTGGGGTGAAGGGCTGGCACTGAGTGAAATGGGTTTTAGCTACCTGCCCTATTGACTGCCTTGGGGATTCAGGAAACAAGAATGTGTTTCACGGCTCTATTTAGCTCTGGCAGGTGGGAGATGTGGGGCAGATCCCACAAGGGGTTTTCCCTGCACTCCACTCTTGGGTAGCACAGGCTGGGGGGTTTAGCTGCTGCTGTTGCCTGCCACAGGAGCACACTGCACAGGGATTAAGAGCTTTGTTCTTGTGGGGAAACTGAGGCATGGGAAAGGGACCGGGGTCAGCCAGTGGCAAGGCAGCAAGCTGAGTGCAGTCCCTCCAACACAGCATTGGGCTGTGCTGCCCCAAGGATGGCATGGATGGGGTGGAATCACATTGTTAGTGTGATTTCCTCCACAGGAGCTGTGTCCAGCCTGGTGTATCGTCTCCTCTGCTGGTGGGAAGGGACGGGTAAATGCCTGTAGTGCTGCTTTTGTCTCAGCCCCTCGCTCAGCAGCCATAAATCCCAGACTTGGGAGGTGTTGATGCACCACAGCTGTGCAGGGGATCGTGTGACAAACTTGTCAGGGGCTGGGGTAGGTGGCGAGTGCTGCGGGACGGTTGGAATGGCTCAGTGTGCACCAGCCTGCCCCAGCTGGGCTGTGCCTGGCTGTGTGCTCAGTCTTGCAGTGGAGAGCATCCCATCCCCAGGACTTGACTTGTAAAAGACCAACATAGTGCCAGCTCATCCACTCCACTGTCCCCTTCAGCAATCGTTGTGTCACTCCAGGCTGTGTCTCTGGGCTTTGGATGGAGCCAGGAGTGCCCCTGCTTCTATGTCCTTGTCACCCTTGGCAGGCATTGTCCCAGCACCTTTCGTGTGCTGCCTGCATGACTGGCAGTGTCTGGTGCAGAGGGGCAGGGGAAGGGGCAATGCTTTGGGTCGTGCAGGGCAAAATCAGTTGTTCCAAGTGGGGATTGATCCTGCCACTGCCCAGCCATGCAAGGTGGCCCCCTCAGCTGCCCAAAGCACATGCACGGTGGGTTGGGCTGTGGGCACAGAGCGAAGCTCACCTGCCTGCAGGGACACAGCCTCAGTTCTGCACACCCTAGAGCCATACCGAGCTGCTGGGGGATAGTGGTTTTGGGAACAATGAGCCCTCAGGACCTGCCAAGACCCCACACCAACACTGGCAGCATAAGGGAGGTTCTAGGAGGTGTCATCCCACCAGTGGTTTGCTGGTTGTCACCTCCTGATCCTGCTGGGATTGACAGGAGTTACAGCCCTGGCTGCAGCCATGGGATGGAGTTTTTCTGGCTGACAACAAAAGAGAGATTGGCCACTTGTGCCTTGAAATCTACCCAAAACCCCAGTATGCTGTGGCCAGCTCGGTTCTTAAGGATTCCTCAGCAGAGAATTACAAGGCTTCCATTCCATCCTTGGAGCCCAGCCCTGCAGCCTTTTAAACAAGCCCATCATTTTATGCTTTTAAAATGCCTGGATGTGGCAAAGCCCCATGGGCTCTTCAGGATAGCACCAGCAAAAGCTGAGACTAGTTTGATTCAGACTGATCAGTTAGTGCTGCTCCCAAGCTGATCACATTGTTAGTGTGCATTTATTAATGCAACAGTCCAGGGAGTCAGAGTGGGCCATCTGCACATCAGTCAGTGAGCAAAACAGCACAAACATGGAGCACAAGGAGAGCTGCAAGGGTTGACCAGAAACGTCCCCTCAGGGGGCAGACAAGGAGGACTCCATGCTGCTCCCCAGGCACAGCTGTGATTAACACGGAGGAGGTTGGATTCAGTTACCACTTCTCTTCAGTGTTTACAAACTGTGTGGGGGTTTTGTACAGGTTATGGGGACCCAGGCACTGTTGTTACATCCAGAGCTGTTCTGACATGGTAAATCAAACTAGGGTCTTGTGAAAGTGCCTGGAAACTGGTCTGGACTAAGTCATGAAACACAGTAAGGTAAGCCTGCCCATGTGTGCCATTACTTCTGGAAAGATCCCCTCCTTCACTTTTATTTCACATTTTGTGATACTTCTGCATCTGGACAAGTTCTTACATACAATATGGTGCTCAGTTAAACAAACAAATCTATCACTTACCTGTATCTACAGATTTATAACAACAAATGTTGACTTTTACAGAAACATGAAATCTGACCTTTCTTTGGCCTGAACTCTGCTGCAGATTGCCCATTTGCTACCCAGGGTATGGGAAACCCTGGAGGATGGCTGGTTTTATCTATTATAACAGGACATTTCATCAATTTTTTCAACTAGGTGACCCTACTTCCTGTTGCTACAGTCAGCTAATATATTTTAATTCATTTAGATCTAGAAATGAAAAACCCAATTTGATTTACACTAGCTCCAGTTGAAGTAAGAAATACATAATGTATTGGATCTGATTCTCTGGGTTAGAGTTGTTTCAGCCATGGACTGCATAACTAGAGTGTCTCAAAAGCACCTCAGAAGAAACTGAGTACTCCCCTTTCTGACTGGGTCCATGCACATGTCCCGAGCCAACCTGGGCAGATTTCCAATGACAAGAACGACAAACTGACTGAACATGGACTGGCCTTCCAGAAACCTGTGCTGTCTCAAGGCTCCAGGGGGCAGCTGGGGAAGTTGATGGCAGTTGGTAACAGCTACTTTGGACAACTTGTGCTGAGCTGGGGCACTCACCAAACTGCAAAGATGGTCCTATCCCCACCTGGCAGCCCCTTCACAGCCTATCCTCACCTGAAGCCTTTTGTCACTGCCAGCCTTAACCCTGACAATGAATCACACCATCCTCAAGTTAGCTTGTTGTTCTGGTGTCACTTGAAGCAAGACCACACTTCATCCTTGGACAACTGGAAACTCAGCGTCTGCATCCCAGCACCTCTCACATGGTTCAAAACGTATTTTCAGATGTCAAAGTCTTTTGCTCAGGAAAAAAATCTGAATTTTTACAGAAAGTAACCTGCGGTTACCCCAGGCTTGGATCGCTCCCAGAGGAACCCTGAGGCCCTCGCCTGGCTGGACTGTGTTAGCACACCGGGAAAGGGGTTTGTGTACCCACGCACACCTCCTGCCCTTCCCAGGTACCGCACACCACCAGGGGCCTCTGGCCACAGCCTTCTGGAAATAGGCTCCAGATTAGCAGGTGATCAGCAGGGACCAAGATCAGCACTGCGTGAGTTAACCCGAACACCTGCTTACCAGCCTGGCATTAAATTGTCACAGGATCTGCAGACCCATCTCTGCTAGCTCTGGGCTGAGTTCACCCTCTCTTTTACACTTTGTTTTCCCAAGAAAGGAAGGATAGATCCTTAGGTAAGCACATCTGAGTTTTCCCAGTCAGGATTATAAAGCCAGATGGAAAATCTTTATTGATTATAGGAAGTTTTCCATAATAATTGTGGGAGGTGGAAGCATCTTGTTCATTGCTTGCATTTTATGGTACTTGGTAGAATCACACACAGAATCACCAGGTTGGAAGAGACCTTCAAGATCACCGAGTCCAACCCATGCCCTAACACCACCTCAACTAAACCATGGCACTGACTGCCACATCCAATTTTTTTTTAAACACATCCAGGGATGGCAACTCCACCACCTCTCTGGGCAGACGATTCCAGAACTTTATCACTCTTCCAGTAAAAAACTTTTTCCTAACATCCAACCTAAACTTCCCCTGGCACAGCTTAAGACTGTGTCCTCTCATTCTCTCAGTGGTTGCCTGCAAGAAGAGACCGACCCCCACCTGACTACAACCACCTTTCAGGTAGTTGTAGAGAATGAAAACATCTCCCCTGAGTCTCCTTTTCTCCAGGTTAAACAACCCCAGCTCCCTCAGTTGTTCCTCACAGGACTTGTGTCCCAAGCCCTTCTCCAGCCTTGTTGCCCTCCTCTGGACACATTCGAGCCTCTCAACGTCCTCCCTGAACTGAGGGGCCCAGAACTGGACACAGCACTCGAGGTGCAGCCTCACCAGTGCTGAGTACAGGGGAAGAATGATTTCCCTGCTCCTGCTGGCCACACTATTCCTGATCCAGGCCAGGATGCCAGTGGCCTTCTTGGCCACCTGGGCACACTGCTGGCTCATGTTCAGTTGGCTGTCGATCCATACCCCCAGGTCCCTTTCTGCCTGGGCACTGTCCAGCTGCTCTGTCCCCAGCCTTTCGCATTGCAGGGGGTTATTGTGTGGCCAAAATGCAGGACTCGGCACTTGGACTTGTTAAACTTCATGTTGTTGGACTCTGCCCATCTACCCAACCATTCCAGGTCTCTTTGCAGAGCCCTCCTACCTTTCAACAGATTGACACACGCTCCCAGCTTAGTGTCATCTGCAAAGAGTAGAGAGTAGAATAAGAACATCCAGGAAAGGTGTTTCAGTTCAAGTCTAACATGGTATTTATCCCAAGTAGAGCAACAAAGACGTGGGCTAGAGAGCACTGTTATTACATCACACAAGAGGCACAAAGTACTATTACCCAAACAAGGTACTTTAAAAACTGGTGTGCAATGTTGTCTATCCAAGTCCTTAGTGGTCAGTACATTCAAAACAATTTTTCCTTCACCTTTCACGACTCCAAATACTGATACTGTTTTGCCCAATGGGGTAGTTCAGATGTGCAGTTGTATTTTTAAATGATCACTGGCTGTTATCAGTAACTTCCAACCACATATTTGAACTCATTAGTAGCAGTTTTTATTTACAGTAGTTTAAAACAGGGTTGGATTTTATATTTTTGTATGTGTCTGTTGTGACAGTGTAATTCTGTACAACTGCAGCCTTCTGATGTTCAGGAGGAGCTGAGACTGCAGTGCTGCTGCCCAGTCTGTGCTGGCTGCCTCTGGCAGGTCAGGGTAAGCAGCAGCACCATGCCCAGGACTTGCATCCCAGTCGTTCCAGACTGTGTTGGAATGGCATGGCTCAGGCTGCTGCACTTTTTGGACACATTTCAAGTAGCAAAATTAACAACAGGCATAGAGCTTACTTTTATAAGGATTTCTTTGTTGTATAGTTACCTGGCGCTCTAATATATTCAGGGAAACACATTTGAAAACTACAAAGTAAAAAGATGGGTATCTGAAGATGAACTCAGGAAGGCACCCACAAAGATTTTCTTGAAAGTAAATATTCTACCTGGAACAGCCTGCTCATAACACTGGGTCTGTAGAGAACTGCAGTTTGAGCAAAGTCTCCAGTGCCATTGACGTTAAGACTGGTACCCAGAGTATCACTGATACAGAGGAAAACAGAGAGGTTCTCATCCTCCAAGCTTGCTGCAGCACAGTGCAACTCCTGAACATTGTCTGTTACTTCTGCTTTGTTGACAGAACTGTGATAGCTCTTGGTAGCTTCCTCCTGTCTCCGAATATCCAGCAGACACACAGCATTTCATTTGAACTGGTTATCAATCAGGGTTCCCTTCATCTTGGCTTTCTTGGCTTCCAACTCAGCCTGAATAGGAAAAGTAAGGCAGAGTTAAATAATTTCTGGATACTTTTCCCTTCAGTGCTCCAATGAGGTTTGCTCTTCTTGTCTGACCAATGCCAATTTTTCAGTTCCAAAACCAGGAGCAAGAATAGCTCAAGTGCTTCGCTGACTTCCTTCTCCACTGATGCACAAAACAAGGACCATCTTTAAAATCATAAAAAGCCCAAGACCAACTGCCCAGAAGACAATTTCATACTTTCTATCCTCAGGTGGAAGCTGCACATTTCCTCCCCCCTTCCATCTACTACCCTCCTGTCACAGCAGGTAAGATCAGTTGTGATGTTCTTGCCATTCATTCCTCGAGTGCCCCTTGCAGTGGCAGCTGAGCTGCAGATCCTCCACAAGAGCCTTGCTTTGCCCTGATGCCTCATGGCAATGACCTGCTTTGCCAAGCAGGCATGAGAGCACAGGCTGACAAAGCCATGGCCTGATTTCTCCTTCCCTTGTTCCTTGTCCAACAGGTCACAGAAAGCCTCCCTGCAAGCACTCACTGCTGGCTGCTCTTCAGTTAGCTCTTCAGCTAATAGCATGCAATTTTAAGTTCAGGGGAACGAGAAGAACATCTCTATAAAACTTGTAAAAGAAATTTCATCCTCACAAAGCTGCAAGTTGCCTGTGACTGTACCAGGAGCTCTCTATACTTGCAGTCTGATCTGCAAGATACCTTTTGTGTACAAAGCCAACACATCTCAGAACTTTGTGTTCAACACCAAAGAAAACACTCACCAACTCTTGTAGCCTTTTCTTGCTCATGCCTTTGCGTTCCAGCTGTTTCTCAATCACTTTTGCATTCTGTGCATACGAGTCTGCAATCTCCCTCTGAAACACACACACGTCACTTTGCAACAGCAAACCCCAGAGTAACAACACCTCATCCAAACAGTGACACCATCGCGGGCTCTGCCCAGCTGAGATGCAGCTGCCACTAAGGGCACCCAAAACTCACCGCTTCAATCTCCTCCTCCTCTTCATCAATTGTGGAGACTGTGACAGAACTGAACTTGCCCATGTCTTTGGTCCGTTTGGTCATCATCACCTGGGTGAAAAACAAGAATATTTTGTTAAACCTTGGCAGAAGTTGTGCCAGTAGGGGTTGCTTCCTCCTTCCAAAGCTTTTAAGGCTTCTTATACAAGTCATCAAGATTACCTGAACTCTGTGGGTGGCAAAGGGGAATTATGCTCAGTGATTTCTGGGCTTAGAGGTGTCATGACCAGAAGCAAGCTCAGTGATATACAGTAGATGAGCCAGACTTTGAGAATCACTGGGCAAACTACCAACCTGACCTACTTACAATTGGAAACCTTCTGTTAACTGAGCCTAAACATCAGGCACAGTCTAGATTTCCAAGGTTATTTTGCTCTCCTTTAGTGCTAGGACTCCAAGCTGCAGTGACCTCTCTCACAGAAAACTTAAGGGAGACGTGGAAAAGACACCAAATTGAGTTATTGTTCAGAGGTCCTTTCCTTTTTCTTTTCTCTACCCTCTGCCCTCGCCATTAAGTAATTTTATACACAACACCTTTAGAAAAACTAAGATATCTTTCTTCTCTAAAGCAAATTACCTTTTTAGGAGGTTCTTGTTTCTGAGTATATATGTTTGTTTTCCCAAAACCCTGGCCAAATTTGACCACAGCACCATCAACAATAAACGTCACAGGAGCATTTTTCTGTTGGTGTTGATAAAAGAGCAGCAGTCCACACCTGGAAACAGAAATATGCGTAGCTGAGAGGAAACCCAGATTCTGGATTCCTACCGTTTCCTTATAAAAATACTGTAGAAGTCGCTCAAAAGACTAAAAAAAGGTCACTTACTTGCCACACTTTTTCCTGAACTGCCGCTCTATGCCTTCGGGTCTGGGGGAGAGAGGCAGCGCTTGAGCAGAGCACACGGACACGGTGTCTCCGTGCCTGGCGGCTCCCAGCTGGGCGGGGAGGGCAGCCCCTTCCCGGGCCCGGGGCTCGGAGGGACGGGGGCGTGCGGAGGAAGGGGACGGGCCCACCTGCGCAGCAAGACGCTCTCCTCCTCCTCGGCGTTGCAGAACTTGTGGGCGTGCTTGGCCGCGTCCATCACCCGGGCGCGGTCCCGCGGCCGCATCGGCAGCTTCTCCAGCTGGCAATCTGCGGGAGCGGCGGGGCCGGGCTGGCGGCGGGGCCGGGCGAGCACCCGCGCCGGGAGCCCAGAACCCGCACCCTCGCTCCGAACCCCGCATCCCGGACCCGCACCCCGGACCCGCATCCCGGACCCGCACCCACGCCCCGCATCCCGGACCCGCACCCACAGCCCGCACCCCGGACCCGCACCCCGGACCCGCACCCACGCCGCACCGCCGCCTTCCGGG
>VZRO01003492.1:2422131-2441970 GCA_013397915.1 Daphoenositta chrysoptera
CCGGCCCGGGTTACGCCGCTGGCGCGGCTCCGGCCCGGGTTACGCCGCTGGCGCGGCTCCGGCCCGGGTTACGCCGCTGGCGCAGCGCGGGCCGCGCTCACCGCCGCTGTGCCCCGCAGGCTGCAGGAGGATCCCCCGGCCGGGGTGAGCGGGGCCCCCTCCGAGAACAACATCATGGTGTGGAACGCCGTCATCTTCGGGTGAGTGGGCGCGGAACGGGGCGGCGGGCCGGGGGGCTGGAGCCGGGCTGCCAGCGGGGTAACGCTGTGCTTTGCTTTCCCTCCTCCAGGCCCGAGGGGACCCCTTTCGAGGACGGTAAGTGCGGCGTGCGGGGCTGGTGTTTGGCTTTCTCGGGGTAAACTGCTGCGGTTTGATACGGCCTTGGTGTCGCTGTGTAGACTCTGCAACAGGTGTGGGCCTGGGGATGGCGGGGGGCGTGGGTGCATGTTCATCTGACCACACACCTTTGTGCCTGATTTATGTAAATATTATTTTTCTAATCCTACTCTCAGAAAGTGTTGTAGATACAGACTGCTGTGTTGACTTACAGAAATATACAAATTAGCTTGTACAGTCTTGCTTGTAATCGTTGTCAATTATAAGTAATTTTAAGGATCTGTACAAACTTTTGTGTTGAACTCTGGATCGTGTTTTACGGGACACTCACATTTGGGTTATCATCAAAAACTTGGTATAGAACTGTTGTCTTCTGTTTGAGTTCTGTTTTTTTCTGATGCTGGAAGTGTTTTGTGAACAAGTTCCAACGTGCGTCAACTTGAAGCAGGAAATGGGCTGAATATCTGAGGAAGTTCAGAACAGTGGCTTTTTCTTGTCATTTATTTTGCTCTGCTGCAATTGGTATCATTCAGGGCTTAAGACAGAAAGGACTTTTTCAGTTTAAAAGCTGACTGAATAGGTCCTGGTAACATACCTGTAGTTTCCATCTTGTCTTAGTGACTTTGATAGGTTTACTGGTGCTGTATGAGTACTTAAGCATCTTGTGAAAACCTGTTAGACATGAAATGCTGTCTAACCGAAATCAGTGATGCATTTTTTAAAGATATTTTCAGTGTAGGCTATAATTAATCTTAGATCTCCATGACTCATGACACAAGCATAGGAAAAATTCCTTAACTCTTCTGTTCTTGGCTAACTCCCTTGTCTTTGTTTATTCTTGGAGGTAGCACCTGTGGACGTGCCTCTAAATTGCAGATTGTATTTCTCTGTGAAGATTTTAAATATTTCAAGGTTAAGAAAACGCTGAAGACTCACTTCTTTTTATTGTATTTAATTAGTTAAGAATCTTGCTGGAGTAGCTGCTTCAGCAGTCTAATGTTTAGAACTTTTACTTAAAACATTGCATAATAGAACAGATAGACAAAATGTGTTTTGCTGTCTCATCTTGTAACCCTTAAAGAAGGGCTCTCTTAAACTTCTGTGGGGGTTGCTAGAGCTGCTTAGGCTCTTGGAGCACTGCTGCTAATAGAGTGATTCAATGTTTGGAGCAGAAAGCTGTCTCCTTGCAGTGTGCTAAAATGCAGGTTGTTGCCATGCTCAGGCTCTTCCAGCTCAGCATGTGGTTAACAGATGCTATAAGGGCTTTTTTCCATATATTTCCATTTAGTTGCAGAAGGTTGAAGACTGCTTTTGAGAGCCCTGACATATTGATTTCCTCTGTGCTTTCTGAGGCAGCATTATGTCTTTATCTTGGATACTGAGGATGTGTTGCAGTCACAGCAGTTTGAGGTTCAGGCAGATGCTTGAGGCTGCTGCTGCTGTCCTGCTTTGGTTGATGTCATAATGTAATCTCAGGGGGTGATGGATTGCTCTTTTCTTAGCAAAGTGTGTCTTTTCCCACTGTGTGCACAGGAAAACAGCTGTGTCTTGTGTTGCAGGATATCTGCTTATCTCCTCTCCTCTGGATGTGTCTTACCTTGCTAGATAACAAAGCACTAAATGGTGCTTGGAGATAGGGCTTGTTGATGCCTCAGCTTCTCCATTCAGTGAGTGGAGTAGCACCGTTCAGATAGTGGTAGTGCAGTCCAGATGCAGTTCAGCTTCATGTAGGTAAGAGTAAGAGAATTTTATTTTAACAGTATGCTAGTTTGGGCTTGCTTTGCAACTGTGCAGGCCCTTTTGACTCAAAGGTACACTGAAACGCTATAAATCTTTCTCATGAAGCCAGGTCAGTGTTCTTTTTCATTTTTAGGCTCTTTCACTCCATGGTGATACTGTAAAATTTCAGATAGCTTAGTTCTTGTGAAAGTGGCCTGTGAAATTTGGGGGGTTTTGTTATTCTAGAGGCATAATAATTCCAACATCATGAGAGTTACTGTACTTTATGCTCATTCTGCTGAGGTCCTTCTCCACTTGCAGCCTCTGAGGTGTCGTAGTTTGTCTGGGCTGCAAACCTGAAGTTGAAACACATTTGTTTACTTGCTGTGCAGCATTCTGCAACTGACATCCCTCGTTCTCCACCCCCAGACTTTAGAGGGTGTTTTCACAACTCAGTGCGCAGGCTGGCTCAGCTCAGGAGCAACCACTGATTTAGATCAGCAGCATAACTTCCATCTTCTGGTTTAAGAGGATTTGATTGCAGGCGTCTGCAGTAGGACCCTGGGGATATTTATCCTGCCCTTCACCACATTTCTAAGAACCTTTATGTGTGTGGCATCTAAAGTGGTAATGCTGGCAGAGCCATGGAAATCCAGGGTGTCCCAGTCCTTCTGACCTGTTTCTGTGAAACTGGATGATGATACTGTGCTTACTGTAGGATTCCTGGCTCGGAGAGATTTAAGTAGTTCAGCTATTGTAGTATCCTGCCTTCCTGTGATTGTGCAGGAGGCTTGAACAGAGAACACAAGGCATTTGTGTTCTGTGTGGCTTGTGCCTTGCTTATGGAGCATGGATCCTGTATCCTCGTGCAGGAGCTCGTGCCTGCTTTTTGGGCAGTGGAATGGAGGGGTTGCTCTCAGGGAGGGGCCCTGCAGGGACATGGGCTCTGCCCTCTGGGGGTGCACAGGTCGTGCAGAAGCCTGTCTTGGCTGTGTCAGGGTCTCAAATCCTGAGGTAGAAATGATCAACAAGGTAAGTACAGGGCAGAAAAGAGAATGTTCTCCTAAGATTAGTGGTGATTGCAATATGAATAATGACAGTGAATATGATAATTTGTGTTTTAAAAATGGCTGTCTAGGGTAAGTTGTGAGCAATACCAGTTGAAAGTGTTAAAACTGGTGACAGAAGGGACTGGACACTGAAAGCCTCATCCCCAGCAGTGTGTTGTGATACCTGTGTGACTTTCGTGGGCTTTCAGTGTGAGTGACCCTTGGACTTTGGTGTGTCAAATCTCTGGATTTGCCCTTTAATAAAGCTCAACAGCGAGGGTTTGCCTACTGTGGAGCATTTCAAAGAGCCATTGCCACTCTGGGCCCTGACTTGGAAATCTGAGTAGGTAGATACTCCAGCTGGTATTACTCCAGATGAGCCTCTTGCTCAGATTTGTGTTGAAAGTAGCACTGTCCTGTCTCTGGTGGGACAATCGCTTCCCTTTCTTTCATTAGTTTTAAATGGATTCTAAGACCAAACTGCTCTTGTTACTGTCAAACCTATGTGATGGTTTGTGCTCGGTTTTCATCCTACTGCTTGCTTAGTCACTCCTTCCTCAGGAGGAGGCTACTGAGAACCAGAACTGGGGCAGGGAGAGCTGAGAATATCTAGAGTCAAATCTCTAAGCATTTGGTTCCAAGGGGCTGATGTGTGCAGCTGGTAGAAGTTGTTACTAACTTCTCAGTCCTGGCTTTCAAGCTGATCTCACACCTGGCTCTGTGCCTCTGGACTAAACTGGAGTAAACTTGAAAACCCCACTGCAGACTTCCACTAATTTGAACAATCCTAACTCTGCTGTTCTGGCTCGTTTGTTTTGCAGTGAGATATAATAGTGTTGGCTCTCTGCTCTTACATTGTTAGGCTGCTAATAAAAAAAACCAAACATGCATAAACTTATTTTTGGGGTGTTGAGATTTCCCACTGCTGTAGGGAAAGTGCTAAAGCATCTGTGCTGTGTCTTCATTTGCAAATTGGAACGTCAAAGCAATGACCTTCATTTCTTGCAACTCAGTGTTACAGTTTATCTCCTTATAAAGGAAGGAGTCCCTGGGAAATCATGCAGGTCCTTGCTGATCTGGAGGAAAAAAAAAAAGGAAAACCAAAAATCTGTTCTCTGGCTTACCAGTTGTTGGCACATGTTTGCTAGCCAAACAAAGGAATAACTTCATTATATTGGTGCTGGAAAACTCCCTCACAGTAGGAAGCAAGGACACTGAGCGTGGAGGGGGTGGGGGGAACCCGACTGGTCACTGATACATAAGGATGCCTTTTCAAAAAATGTAATATGCCCCACCAGCAGCTTGCTCCAGCTGTTACTGTCAGGTGCAGTCCTTCTACAGGAGAGCTGTATATTTATGTGAAGGTGCTTCAGATATTTCTCTCTGGGCATGCCCAGGAGCATCCTAAGCTGCCTCCGGGGCTGGTTGCTCTCGGTGGTAGCGTGGTTGGGAGGAGCTCACACGGTCTGCAGGGGAGTAGGTAGAGTTCCTTAGTTACCGAGCTGAATCAGGAGCAGTCCTTAATCCCCTAAACCCATGTGTGCAGCTTAGTTGACAGACTTCTTATTCTCAGATTGTCATAGCCTGAGGAGAAGGGCTAAAATAACTTACATTGGTGCAGGCTGCTAAAATGGTTGGATTGAGACTCAACTACAGTTTCCTGTTTCTGCTTAATCAGTCTTTTTTTAAGGAAGACCAGTTAGTGTGAAGTAAATGGTTCAGGTTTATAATTGAAAGTGTCAGATTTGGATGCTGCATTCAATACTACTTTTCTGCAAGACCTAAATACCTTACAGTTGTTAAGAAACAGGACTTTTTTCTTTTTTTTTTTAATTTAGAGGAAATAAATTACAAGGTCCTTGCCATGGCAGCATATTCCATAGATAGGACTCACCAAATGACGTTGTGTTACACAGATGGTTCTACACCCACTGCTGTTGTTTGTACAGTGTACTGGGATTAGGTTCTCTGGAAGAAAACCCCAAGGGCAGATTTATTTCCTAACATAAACCTTTTGACTGGTTTTGGCAATAAAAGTAAGTTAGAGGAAATACTCTTGTACCAGTACTGTCTGGGACTTCAGTGTTAATGATTAACTCCATGAGAGTAAAGGAGTAGCTGTGGGATTGCACAGCGTGTGTTCCATACCCAACATGCCTGTGTGAGCTCAACAGTGTCAGTGTGTGTTGTGGGGGGATGCTGCTTACTCACCCCTTGTGTAAATTCATGCTGAATAAAGGTTGCTTATCTCTCTTTCAACTCCAGGAACTTTCAAACTTACAATAGAATTCACAGAAGAATACCCGAATAAGCCACCTACTGTTAGATTTGTCTCTAAAATGTTTCATCCAAATGGTAAGTACTTACACAATGCTTGGGTTTACTTTTGGTGTTTTGTTGAAGGTTTGGTGGAGGGAAGAGAGGGCTGGGGTGTTTTTTATTATAGCTTGCTGTATAAAAAGTCTACTTACTATGAAAGTTTCCACTATCTAATAAGGCAGCAAAATTCCAGTGTGGTTGTGTAGTTTTGGTGAGGATGGATATGTGAGCAGTGCTCAGGCTTGAAAAGAAAGGGGCAATAAAAGGAGCCTCTTACCTTTCAGGTGTTACAGCACAGTACTGATGAGACACTCAACTGCCTGTTAAGCCTTACAGAAGAATGTTTTGTACTTAAATAGCAGTGCTTTGGACTTCTGTCTGTATGTATTGTAGACATAGCATAGTGACACTGGTGACTGCAGCTGTCTTCTATCACTTTTCTTCCCCAAAATGCCTGTAAGAATGATATACCATGAAAAGTAGTGTTAGGGTCCAGCTATAGCCAGTGACAGTAAGAGTGTTTAAGGTAATCCCCTTCCTTGGTAACCAAAGGCTGGAGAGGTATCCCTTGCCTCCAAACAAATACTAGCTTTGTGCAGAAATACCACAAACCTCCCAAAATGGCAAGTGTGGGTACAGTGCAGGGAGAGAAGGTTCTCCTGTAGCTGCTGTGGGGAAGGTGACTGGACTCTGTTGTAGAGACTTCATGGGGAAACCTTGAGTGTGAACAATGGTTTGTGGGTGTTGTTTGGTTCACTTCTGGTAGCTAAAATTTTTTTGCCTTAAAATCTGTTAATGCTTTTCTATAGTAGTAGTTAAAATGACACAGAAGTTTGTGAGAGACTAACCAGGGGTTGAGTTTAAATACTTCAGGCTTCAGTTGGTGAGGAGCTTCACTGCTTCCTACCTACAGGCCTGTTTGCAGGATTTCAGCCTGTCAGACACTATGGACTGTTGCAGTGTGTCTGTACACAGGTTTTTAGGATCGGGCAATACTAGGGAGAAAAGCCAGTAGCTGTACAAGTTGTGTTTTAAGCTGGTTTTTTTGACCCTTTCCAGTCTATGCAGATGGTAGTATATGTCTGGATATCCTTCAGAATCGCTGGAGCCCCACTTATGATGTCTCCTCCATCTTAACATCCATACAGGTAAAAGAACTCTGCATGAAGAGACAGAATGACATTAGGATGCTTTGACAAAAACAGCTCAGGAAACTTCTTTTCCCCTCTCCTAAGAGCCAATATAGCAGCTATACCTTGATATTGGCAGAGTGTGAATCCTTCCCAGGTGCCAAGTGGCCAGGCAGTGGCGCAGGGGGTCCCTGCAGGGCTCCACCAGCGATGCATTGCTGGGCTGCCACAGGTCACCTGCACTGTGCAGGGCCTCTAACGCCTGCCAGGGGCAGGAGTGCAGTGTGCTGCACCTGGACTGACAGCCCTGCTCTGACTAGTATGGACAGTTTACAGAACGGGTTGGAAAACTGTACTTGGCAGTGCCTAAGGATCTTTTTCTCTTTGCACAGTCCCTATTGGATGAGCCAAATCCGAACAGTCCAGCAAACAGCCAGGCAGCTCAGCTATACCAAGAGAATAAGCGGGAATATGAAAAACGGGTTTCTGCAATAGTAGAACAGAGCTGGCGTGACTGTTGACCCAGGATGATGCAAATGAACACTCTGTTGATGAGGAAAATAAACAAAGTGTCCGAGTCATCTTTTTCCTCCTAGCATTTACTTTGCAAGCAAAATAGCTGTTGTGCTGTTGCCACCCTCCCTTGCTGAAGCTTCTTCTCCTTGGACATCAGAACGCACCCACTTTGAAGTCAAACGTTCTGTACTTGGGTTACTTGCAAAAGAGTTACTGATGCTGAGTTCATTTTCTGTGGTCCCTCTCCAGTCTTAGGGCAGTATTGTGCATTTCTGTAGTGTACACTAAGCTTTTAATTGTAATTGTGTTATACACAGTGATGCTTATGTGTAGCTTGATAAAAGGGATGTTTATATACATACACATTTTTTAACTGATATTAACTAAAGTGCTGATGTGTCCAGGCTGGTCACTTACCCCTACTATTGGTTTAGACCCCACTGCATTTGTAAGTACTGGGTGAAGAAATCACCTTTTCTTTCCCTTTTGTATTGGTTTATCAACTCCTTCACTCATGTTAAAAAAATCAGCTCTTCAATTGATTCCGGTTCAAAGATTTAGTTAGACCCTGGAATGCTTGTTACTTCTGCACTTCACATGCAAGATTTATGTACAGATCTACATAAATCACTACAGCTGTGGTACTTGGATCTTTGCCGAGGGTGAGAAACAAGCCCTTTTATTTTTTTTTAATTACTATTTTAAAGGACATGCCTACAGAAACTGTCAGTAGGTTTCTATAGTCCTGTCACCGAGGCATTACTGGACAAACCAGGTAGAGCTGTGGTACTCAGCAAAAGGCCTTCCACATAAAGGAAGAGGTAAAACCTGACCTGTGCCAGCAACGGAATTACTCTCCTTCGGTGTCTTTCTTCTGCCCCTTATCTTTAGCTGAGAAAGATAAGTTGTTTGGGATCTAACTTTGTCTGGTGGAAAGTTTGAATTAAGTCCAGGGTAGGCACTCAAGTCTCTGCAGTTTCTGCTCTTAGTAGATGACCGCATGGTTTGTGTAAGCTACTGCTGCATGCTTGAGTTCGTTCCCTTCAGTTTTATGAAAGTATTTTTTCAATTCTGAAAAAAAAACATTTGTAAGTCCAGTCACTTTTTTTGTAAGGCAAGTTTGTACCTTTGGATACAGAACCTTAAGCAGCAGTGTGGGATGGAACCTGCAATTGTGTTGTCCACTGTTCCAGTGTCTTTTGTGTGCACATTGGTCTGTTAGTTGAAAAGTATAACTTTGCACAAGTAACCCATGTAAGAAACTGTACATTTTTCAAAAGTTGTAAATAAAGTGTAACCTTAGTGCTTATTGTATAAATAGGCAAGAAGTGTATAACTGTGCTTATTTAAGCGGGCTGCCAGGAATCGGGTGTGGGTCAAGCTCCAGCCCCGCGGGCAGCAGCTGGGGTGAGCAGGATGAGAAACCCAACGAGCAGAGGGGCAGTGAGGAGAGACAGGGCTGGCTGCACCTGCGGGAACATCCCCCCGGGGCGGGGACTGGGCTGGGGACAGAAAGGAGCCTGGGAGCCTGAGTCAGCCACAGCAGCTTCGTGAGCTCAGCTGATACAGGAATCACAGTTATTTTCCTCCTGTCTTAGCAGGTGGAGAACAGGATTTATGATGAGTGGCAGATAACAAAAGCTGGTTCTGCTGCTGAGCTCCACAATTACAAGTGCCTGGACTCTTTCAAAAAATTTAATGCAGATTTGTACCTGCAGTGACAACAGCTTGGACCCTTGGACAGCCTTGTGCCTTACATGGAGCAGCTGTAATGCCTGCTGCAAGCACAACCCTTTCTGAGGGGCCAAGTCCCTCTAAGGCCACAGAGGCCCTCGTAGCAGTACCACCATTCTTGTGTTTGTTTCACTAGTTTAAAAAACCCAAAACCATGCAGTGGATGCTTAAGGCAGCCAGAAATGAGCAGCATCGAGGTGCAGAAGAAAATCAGTCCCGCCTTCACACCGTGTTCAGGCAAGGCCTTTACCCCCTGACCCCGTTACAGCCCCCATGCTGCCTCTCCGAAGGCCGAGGTGCCGCAGCCTCCCCGGGGGCGGTGCCGCTGCCCTTCTCTGCTCCCGCCTCAGGCCAGCCACGCCCGGAGCCCGCAGCGGGCCCTGCCCAGGCACCGAGCGCGGCACAGGGGGCAGAGCCCCGACCCAGCACAGGAGAGGCCCCGTCCTGCAGAGCCTGCCTGGGCCAGCTGCCCCTGCTGAGCTGCCGTGACTACGGCCAGGCCACACCTCTCCCAAGAGCCGTTTTCAATCTCCAGAACGAGTGGTGCTCTTACCGCTTTCCCTGGCATCACCAGATGCACAACCTGCTGCATACCCAAGTTAGGGAGGAGGAGCTTCACTTCTTTGCCTAGAAAGTACCAGGCTTCTTCCACTCCTACAGCACCATCTGCTAGGGTCCAGTGCTCTTGAGAGCAAAATTCAGACAGAGAGAGAAGCAATAATGCACAAAAACCAACCCCAAACAAACCGGAAAAAAAACTACTTTCAGAATTAACTGCCACATTATTTTTCAGCAGCAGCAAGTTGTTATTCAGCAGTCCAAGCAGGCAGAAGCTGCAGCCAGGCAGAGAGGAGAGGACGTTTGCTCTTTGCTTCCTCAGTGAGTCTCACCTGCCAGGGCAGTGTCTCCTCTTCCTCCTCACCCTGCAGGGATGAAAATCCCTTTAACTCCTCAGCATCTTCACCTCAGTGCTGAGAGCATTTAAAAACAAAACAGAACAAGATGTGGGAAAAAAGATACAAGAGGGTGTAAAGAGATGGAGAGGCAAATATAAGCAGCAGAAAACTGAAGGTGATGGCTGAGAAATGGCAAGAGGAGACCAGACAAAAACACTGCATTAGGACTGGCTTAACGGCACAGAAGCATCTGCAGCCCCCACTGCTGACAGAACAACCAGCATCTCTAGGCATGCCACACTCCTGGCTCTTCCAAGGTCAGTTCCTATGCTCTAAGCTTCCCAAGCACGAAGTGAGCGTTCTGCAAGGCTCACAGAGCCCTGTGTCCTGCAATCCTGCTGGTGGAGCAGCGCAGAGGGAGGTCAGAGGCTGCTGCCCTGTAAAGGAGGGAAGCACTCCGGCCTCCCAGTGGCGTAAGGCAGCCCTGGAGAGCTTCCACACTCACACGTGGTCAGAGCAACACCAGGAGTTTCCTGGGAATCGCCCTCACCAGACACAAACACCACTGCAGGGATGGAGCAGAGAAATAACCAGGCACAGATTCAGTTTTGTTCAGGATTAAAGAGCTGATATTCCAAGTAAAAAAATAAGTTATATAACAGTCCCCACAAGCTACAAGAGCATCTTTGAGCGTGGGCTCTGCATTTACCTCCAGTTTTTCTATTTCACACTTCACCGTGGTATTTGCACATGTCAACCATTCTCGAAGGTAGAAACACGCTGGAATTCTCTCAGTCCCGTTGGCTGGCGATGAAGGTGCCTTCAGTGATTCTCAGAATGGGAGACCCAAGGTAGAAGTCTATGAATAAAACTACCACTACACTGGTTAAGGTTTACATACTGTACATACACACAGCAGAGACAAGACCTCGATATATGCATTTCGCAAGAATAATCAAGTTTTCACACTTTTTTTGGTACAAAGTGTGACAAAACCTTTTTTTTCCAGAAATAAAACTTTATTTTTGTTGTCATTAATACCAATTTTACATACAGGTTTATGCCCCCAGACTGCATTTTCTTTGCTTTTTAATTTTTTTTTTAAAAAGGCTTTTTTTTTCCTTCTTTGCTCAAGAATATGAGACCTATAATTTTAAATGATGTCAAATTCCTTCTCATTGGACATATGTGTTTGCTATTACAAAACTATTAAAATGTGAAGGAACAAGTAATATCAAAGACACATACAGTAACAGCACTACTGCTTTTGGGTTGTGCTAATGGTCTTGAACAGAACTTGCTCGGTCCTAAACACCTAACAACATTTTAGAAATTATATTGCCAAAGTAAAAGACTTTAATGTCATTATTACCCACAAGAAAAATGCAGCATCTCTTTCTTTAGTTGAGTGCCCAGGAAATTCAAGTCTCTGGTCAAAGGGGACACCTCACCTCAGTTTGCCTGGGGCATGATAAGCTCGTAATGCCCAACCTGGCCTTCCTGCTTCAGCTGGTCTAACAGATCCTCCTTGCGCCGCTTCCTGCTCACCACCAAGTATCTGTTGTGTCCCTGCCCATGGGATTTACTTTTAAGACCATATTTCTGAGCAATTTGATGTATCTGCTTCCGCTCATCCATGGTCAGTTCTCTAGAGAAAGTCAAGTCAATGTGACTGTCTGAGCGTGCATAGTTTCGAATGATCTCTTCAATATCTCTCTTAGCAATTCTGTTCACCCTTTCTACATCAAGCCCAAGTCCTTCCCTTTTGAACTGCTCCTTTACTGAAATAGGCTCCCTAATTCCTTCACCATCTTTCCCTAGGCCACCGCCTGTCCAGCCCATCTTTCTTAAAATTTGGTTCCCAATGTTGTCTTCTTTGATCTTCTGTTTAAAAGCCTCTTCTGCTGATCGACCCCGAATCTCATTTCTGGAGATGACGTCTTCAACGGTGCCTTTCTTCAGGTTATTAACTACAGTTGGCTGAGTCTTTTTGAGGATTTTCACGGCTTCCTCTGCTGCCTCATGCTTGACAGATTTCTTCACTCCAACTGCTTCTGCAATGAATTCATCTTCAAGCATCACCTTGCATTTCCATCGCATGCCTGTCATCCTCTCAAAGACATACTCCACCGTCATCTTGTTGAACTGGGCGGTGTCGTTCAGGGTGCACACCGGGTTACTGGAGTTCTCATAGATCACCAGGTCCTTCAGGTCCTTCTTCCTGCCAGAGCCCCGCGACGAGCAGCCCACTTTCTGCACCTGGGTCACTTTGAGGGATGCTATATTTGACTGCATCTTCTGCAGGATTTTCAGTGCCTCCTCAGCTGCTGCATGCTTGCTGGTCTTTTTTGTGCCAAATCCCTCGGCCAGGCAGTGATCTTGGAGATACACCTGACAACGCCACGAGCGGTTGGGCATTAATTCATACTTATATTCAACAGACATTTTGTTATATGAGGCAGAATTGTTGAGTATTCCTATTGCATCACTGGCATTCTCTGTGAGGACAAAACTAGTCCAGTGTTTGTTGGTATTCGTGGAACCTTTCGTGGATTCAGTACCAGGCTGCATTGGGACACAGTCCCTGTTGGCAACTACGAACTCCTCGTGAGGTTTGAGAGCAGGAGGGAAATCTGGGCGACACACGCCTGCCTCACACACCACCAGGTCCTCGTGGTAGGTGTGCTTGAACTTCCGCTGAACAACTCGAACTTCCACGGATTTCTTCAGCAGCTTCACCGCCTGCTCCGCGGCTCGATCCCGGGATCCGTTTTTGCTGCCGGCGTAGCCGGTGGCCAGGTAGACGTTCTGGCATCGCACCTCACAAGCGAAGCCATCTGTCAGGAGCTTCTTGCTCTTGGGGAGGTCAGCAGGGGCGATCTCTTTCAGAGGAACATAAATATATTCAGGGTTAGTCTTGCATGCCTGAATTGAACGCGTCAGAAGATAGGTGAAGTTAATTTTATCTGTCCCAGTGTTTGCATCTGGATTAGTAAGATTTTTCCAGACAGCTGCTGACAGCTTCTCCATAAAGCTCTGCTTCAGCATTATTGCTGACGGAGGGAAAGTCTCTGATGCAGATGGGGCAGTTGAAGGGGAAACAGGAACCTGCAAGGCGCTGCTTGTGGTAGAGTCCACACTATTCACAGCCTTCTTGACTGTGGCTGCAGGGCCTGCAAAGCCAAGCCCAGCTGTGCTGGAGAACTGGGGATCCGCCTCTCGAGCATTCACAAAAGAATTTGTACAGTTTTCAGCTGGCTGTGCCATGCTGTTTGTATTTGTCTCCTGGTTCACCTCCTGCATTTGGTTATCCACAGCATTGTCCTTCTTGCCATCCTTCTCAGCGCTGCTGACAAAGTGTATGGGCTCAAAGCGGGGTCGCACTCGGAACCTGGGAACCACCTTTTTGGGTGGCTCAGGAATCTCTTCTGGCTCTGGACCTACGAGATGGAAGAAAATTACACAATTACCAATATGTGCTATGACAGGGAGACAATGTTTTCAGAAAGTGATCTTCAAGAGGAGCCTGCAGTCTCTGAACACAGGATTTGTACTCCTTAGCCAAAACCCAAAAGGTTTCCTTCCAAAAGACATTCAAAATTCATCAAAGACAATCAGTCATTCTTGTGCAGGTCATTATAGTGATATTTCCACCTTCTCAACTGCCACACAAAAATCTCTAAATATTTAGTTACATGATGTTGCCTTCCAGCATTGCCCACTGACCCATCTGGTTATTTCTGAAGTTAATCCCTTCAAATCTACTAAAATAAGTAAAACTCTGGCCAACAAGACAGAACACCAGAGCAGGACTAGAGCCTCAGCTCTGACTCTGCTGCAGGGTTGCAGGATGATGTCAGATAAACTAATTTATCTTCAGGTCTTCTCATCTGAGGTGGAACACAGTGATACCGAATCCTCCTTTCCAAAACACACAGGGTTGTCACTGACTTAACAAGAAGCACATTTTCTCTCATTTCTCTCATTTAGCTTTGGGCTAAAGGGCAGCAAACATGAAGAAATCTGCCCGAGCCTCAAGGGACAGCTGCAGTGACTGGCTCCATTACTGACAGACCTCTTGTTTCTTCACCAGAAAAAATGAAAATGAGACAGACCATCCTGACGTGCACAGCTACTGCAGAAAGGCAGAATCAAACAGCTGACAAGCAAATATGTTACATCTATGAGACGGTTACACAAGCCTTCTCCTGTGGAAAATTCAGCACCCACATGCTGCAGTGGTACATGTGTGTAATTTCATCGCAGGAGCAGAAGGCCAGCTCAGTGCTGGGAAATGCTGCCTAATCCAGTGCCAGCGTGTGCCCTGCTGTAGGTCAGGCAGTACAACTGTCCAGGTATCAACCACCACAGCACAGGTATCACCACCCAGCTCGCTGCACGTGACAACATCACCTGCACACAGCATAAACAGCCCTTCCTTCGGACTGAAATCACGTGACAAAGCTCTGACGCGTTAAATGCTTTGCTCGTCACTTTTGATGAATTATGGCAAGGTTTGCATTTCTTCCTCCATTTGTATTTTGATGGTTGCACTGCAGCAGCACCTAAAGGCTCTTGCCAGCAGAACAGCTCATTATGCTGTCTGTGCAACAAGCCCTGGAGAGCCCTCAGGGCTTCTGCCTGTGACAGACAAACACGGGAGAAGAGCAGTATCCCCTCAGTTTTGCAGCTGGCCCATGGAAGCACAGAAAGACTGCTGTCTGTCAAAGTAAGGGAAGCAACTTTGGCAGAGCTAGAGATTATATCCAAGCCCAGGAGTCCTGTGCTGTCTGACCATTTGTGCCTCACACAGCCACACTGCTGACTGGCACAGGGGCCTGCCCGTGCCCGGGCACTGTTCCCACCCCTCTCCAGAGGGAGGGCAGGCAGCTCTGAAGGTGCCACGGAGAAGCCAGCAGACAGAGCCACTGAACTGCTAGCCCTCTCTGCCTGCTGCATTTCCTCCACTGGAAAAGCTACAGCTGGAACACTGATCCCTGAGACCATGGGACTGGGCTAACATATACAGGACTCTTCCAGGCCCAGCAGGGAAGAAAACAAACCCCAAAACCACATCATTTCTGCTCCCCATCCCCTCAAAGCTCCAAGCAGATTGTAACTCAAAGTCAATGAGCTGAACTCCACATCTCTCTGTACATGTACAATCCTTCCTTGGGTCATAACATCACCCCTCACCACAGCGGACAAAGCCAGACAGGTATTCAATTCCAGACAACATTCCTAGGGGAAACCAATTACCTGATAACTGAAATGAAAAACAGTATTTTCTTAAGCAAAGATAGAAGTCTGTGTGAATCACACACACAGCAGAGGAGGGGGAACTGCTCTGCAGCCCAACAGAGCACACCACGGGCACTTCTCCCCAGTCTGCTGTGCCAGCTGTCCCAGAGGGGCCCCGTGGCACACTGGTGTCCCCACGCTGCCAGTGATGCCCAGGAAAGGGACAGGGAAGGGGTCATTATCTCTAACACGGGCAGATGTACTCACTGTCCGATGGAGACCGGTATCTCTTCAGCTTCCTGTTGGGGACCAACTCGTATGACCTCGTTTCCCCAATGTCGATGCCTTCAGCCATCTTGAGAACCTTCTCCATGACCTGCACGCCGTATCTGTGTGGGTTCAACAGCAAAACACCTCAGAGCCGGCCCCACATGGCAGCACACATGCACACACAAGCTTTTATTATGGAAAACAAGAACTAAAGCTGCCTGAGACACAGCAGCTGGTGCAAGGGAGATGCCCCTCTGATTCCACCAGAGCAGAGCATGGCACTGACCACTGCCTCCCCACCACAGCTGGTCTGGCACGGGCACACAGCCACACACCAGCTGACCTGGCTCTGCATGAACCCACCTGTGAGTAAACCATGCAGCTACCACACCAACAGTGTTCTAAACAGAAATTTAAATATCTGACAAAATACAGTATTTGGCAGAGCTGCCAGGAGCACTAATCAACGCTGGGGTGTGAAGGAGGAGCAGCAGCTTCAGTGAACCAAACACAGGAGCTCAGACTGACACTGGAGTCCTGTGTGGGGCAGCAGCCAGAGCCTGCACGTCACCAACACTGCAACTGCCATGTCAGGTGACAAAGGCACTACTCAGCCTTCATCGACCACTCTTTAAAAAGCCAAACTAAATTCTAGCTGGGTGCTGTAAATGAAATGTTTAAAGTTCCTGAACCACGACAGAGGTGAGGTGGCTGTGACAAGCTCTAAGCAAACCCTGACCCTGCTGCAGTACCCACAATTCCACACAGGCAGGACATGTCTGTCCCATCCCTCTCGGCCTTACATCCCCCACCAGCTCAGTTTTCCATTGCTCTGGGGATCTGTCACGTGATTTCAAGCTATTTGCATGCTAAGGCTGAACAGGCTAAAACTTTCTATCCAAGGAGAGCCTACAAACACAGCCTGACGCCACCCTCTGACAGTTTCACACCATGGTTCAGAAAAGAGGAAAAGCAATGCTGCACCTGTTCCATGGTATGCTCACTTTCCAAAATCAGAAAGCACCAGGGCACTGCCCACAGACAGGAGCCCACAACTGTCCCAACAGCCAGTGCTGCAGTAATTTGCACCAGCTTCTAAATACTGCTGTTCCAAGGGCTCTGGAAATCTACCTAACCTCCACTCAAGAACGGCTCTTCCTGCTCCTGATTTAGAGGGCCAGGCAGAAATTAGATCCATATAAATTCCTGAGTGAGAACTCTGAGCACAGACTACTGCAGTCCCTGCTTCACCAGCATAGCTCAGCCCTCAGCAGAGGCAGTAAAACCGGGAATGGGAAGAAAATGCCAGGAGGGATCAAAAGGAGGTGAGATAGTGGTGATACCCTGTTGGGGGGTTAGGATTTTTACTTTTGTTTCTTTTGCTCGTGGAATTTTGTCCCATCTGCTACTAAGAGACAATAATGACTGGTACTTAAGAGAGAAAAAAGAAATGGCCAAGGTGGGGGAAGTGTACTGCTGGCTTCTCTCTCACCTGGGGGGTTTTCTCTTGGGAAGGGCAAAGATACCACAAGATTTTGGCTCGGCAGTGAGGAGCTGGGCTCAGCTCCTCTCAATCTTGGCATCAGAGGACAGTCGAGCTGTTGCTTACTGCGGGGAAGATTCACTGTCACTGCCGGAGCCCAGCCCTGTACTGCTTCTCCTGCCATGGATGGGCCTTTGCTCGTAAGAGCAGCCATTGAACCGGGACCTTATTAACACCCTACCTCACTGGAAAGGACCCTCACCATCTATTTAGGTGCATCAGGGGAAAAGAAACGGGACTCCAACCGCCTCCTCTTCCTGGAGGGCGTTTCCCCAGCTACGGGGAAGCCCAGCTGCCCCCGCCCAGCCCTGCTGTTCTCTGCCAGGGCTTCTGGCTTTTTCACTACACTCTAACCCAGCAGTCGTGTCTGCCCAAGCCCTGCGGCTCCTGCTAAGGCTGCGGAGTTTCTGTTACCTTTCGTTTGCCACCCCGGGGGGTGCCCGTCCCTGCCGCCCCAGCGGCGCTCCGAGGGTGCCGCCGCAGCCCCTCTGCCCACNATATATACATATATATACACAAACGCATATATACATTAGTAAAGAACTGTTATTTCTTTTCCCATATCTTTGCCTGAAAGCCCCTTAATTTCAAAGTGATAATAATTCGGAGGGAAGGGGGTCAAATTTTTTCCATTCCAAGGGAGGTTCCTGCCTTCCTTGGCAGACCAAGACATACCCTCAAACCAAGACATACCCTCATTCTCTCACAAAGGGGAGAGGAGTGGGAATCTGTTCCTCTCTCTGGCTCATGGGGACAAGATGACATTACCTGTGATGGACAGTGTCCCCTTCCAGCAGGGTGCAAGAACAGTGTCAGATTTGACACCTGTCTTTCTTCACAAAGAATGGAGACCTTTGGGGCTCGTATTTCTGCTGGGGGCAGGGAGGAGATCAACCAGTCCCAGTATGTGTTAGTCTAATCTGGCCAGAGGAACCCAGTGGCTCCAGTACCTTACTGAAGTCTCCCTGCTGTGACTTTAATAGGTTATCCCTTACCCTGATCCCTGTAGCTCTGGAGCATAACGCTTTCCTGCACCATCACCCCCATTCTCAGCCACCTTTAACATATCTAGGCATAGGAGCACCTTCTCTCATCCACACCTAAACTAAATGAAGCCTCTTACTTAACTCCTTCCTCACAGACCATGTTTTCTAAGCCTTCTGGACACTCTCCAGATCACCTCCCAGCAGAACACTCACTCAGATTTCATAGCAAAGACTCTGATCTGTTCTCCACAGAACCACAGAATAGTCTGAGTTAGAAGGGACCCACAAGGATCATCGAGTCCAAGCCTTGAGTGAATGGCCCATAGAGGGACTGAACCCACAACACTCATTATCAGTACCCTGCTCTAACCAGCTGAGCTACTCGGACAGATTGTCTTCACCTGGCAAGAAATGAGCATTAGGAAAACAAAACAAAACCACAAACCGAACCCAAACCAAAAACCAACCAACAAACTTCAGAGAAAAGAACAAAAATCCCTCAAACTATGAAGCTATTCACTTGATAAATCAACAACAGCTCTTCCCAAACAGCAAGAGGCAGTTCCAGGGAAAACTGCAGGCCCCTTCCTTCCCCAGGCAACTGTAAGTAAAGCTAGAATTGTTTTAACAGCACAGTGTGTTCCCGTGCAGTGCTTCCAGCCAGGCACACCAGCTCTGGGGAAACATCCTCACTGATAATGGCTCCAGACCGCATCCTGCCCAAATCTCATCTCTCCTGAGAGCTGCAGGTGAAGGAGTCCATCACAGAAAGTATGTGCACTGACAGGCTTAAACGGCATCAGTTTTTGGGATTTGGAACCTTCCCACGGAGTTGTCACTTCTATTACCAGCACCCTGTAACTGTTTATTGCACCATTATCAACAGCCCTGGCACAAAGAAGGTCCCCCATTAAGACAGCATACAAACACGTTAAGATGGACCACCAAGACTGCATATGAAGAAGACATTCTCAATTTTAACATATAGCTCAAGCTTTGGAACTTAAAGCTATTTTAAATCTATGTCAAATTTTGGTGCTTGCAGAGCAGAACAGTTTAGTACTTGACCCAGGAAAAAAAAAAAGGGATCAGGGAGATCTGTATTTAAAGATACTGATTTTGCTCTGTAGAGACGACACAAAGTATTCCCTCACAAGGCTCCGGGATGGAACTTTAATAAAAGTCCATCTGTGTGCCATCGATGCTCACAAGTTCCTCTGTCACTGCACAGTTTGCAGAATTTGGTCGTTAAGCAATTTCCGTCCAGTTAAAAACAATCACATCATCAAAGGTTTCAGTGGAACGTGGGTGACATTTCTGCACATCTCCACAACCTGGCTATGGACAGGATGGATGAAAGGAAACCCCTTCCGTTCTGCACGCCTATTTCTCCCAGAAAAGCCGAGCGTTCAGGGGACTGTACAGGCTGCTTTGTGCTTAGCTGAACCCTCTCCTCACTTAAATGACACAGCACAGCACCACAAGCTTAACGAGTCCCGGGGGCGGGACATCAACAACTCCTTTCAAAACACACATCAACTTTTCCAGTGGCTTGCTCCCCTCCACATACAAACACCGGCATATTCGAGCAAACAAAACTAGCCAGGGACAGAAGTTCTCTTGCATCAACCCCTTTCATCCCAGCTCTTCTGCGGCTACTTTCTAAGACATGTGGGGCCGAGATTCGGCCACGACGGGAGCTTGCGTCCCTTCTCCCCGCGAGGGCTTCCGTCCCGGCTTCAAACTTGCACCCCGACTCCTGCCCGCAGCACGGGTGGTCCCACAGAGCCCCCCGGCCCTGCGGGGTACCCCGGCTGGCAGCGAGCGCCGGGCCCGGCGGGCCGAGAGGCCGCCGCGTGTGTGCCCCGGGCCTCACCTGCAGCCCATGAAGACGTGGTTGGTCCAGAGCACGGAGAGCGCCAGCAGCTGGTCGATGGCGGCGCCGGGGTACGCGGCCAGGTGGCGGAGGATGAAGAGGCGGCGCAGCGCCCATTGCCGGTCGGTCTCGTTGTACTGCCGCCACTGCTCCAGCACCGGCTCGGGCACCGCCTCCGGCTGCGGCTCTGCCGGCGGCGGCATGGCGGGCAAGGGCCGCGGGGC
>VZRO01003492.1:2442385-2468029 GCA_013397915.1 Daphoenositta chrysoptera
TCTCCGCGGGGCCCGACCCTGCCCCAGGCCTTGCCGAACAGCCGCGGTTGCCGCAAGGGCGGCCCTGAGCTGCCCGGGGCCGGGAACCGCCATCCTCACTTGGGCTGCCCCGGGCCCGGGCCGCCGGCCCCGCCCGCAGCCCACACACACCACAGCAGCCGCGCTGGCTTTCGTATTTTTTATTTAAAATTTACATGAAAGTTAGAAAGGTAACAGGCAGAACAGTGCTGGTTCCTCCGTGTTTGCCGTGCAAGTGCAGAAGGCGGTGCGGTTTTCCCGCACTTCCATCGGTAGGAAGGGAGCGAGGCGGCGCGGGGAGCGAGCGGGGCGGGCAGCGCAGCGCGGGGGGCGAGCAGCACCGCCGGACACCGCACCCCGCCCGCGGCGGGCACGCGACTGATCCTCCGCCAGCCCCGGCATCGCCTCCCCCTGGCGCTGCCAACTTCTCCCAACTTTGAAGAACAAGAGGAGGTGGAGTTAGGAAAAGAAAAGTACCACTTGACTCACGTCCACCAGCCAAAGGGGCTCTGTTAACAGGGTGGTGAGACACAGGAGGACACCAGTGAGAACACACAGTTCTTACTTTATTTCTTTGATAAAATTAAATATTTCGTGGCTGCCAACAGAGCAAGTTGCACCATGTTTGTATTTCCTTTGAATGCACGGTTTCCTAAACCAATCAAACAACAGCATATTGAAAATATTCCTTAGGCTTCACACCTCAGGGAAGCCCATGACATTTATATTATTAAAGACAACATTAGAAAAAACATATGCCCATAACAACATTTGAAAATGTATTCGCTACATCATTAGTCCAAACATCACATTTCTGTTGCTCTTCAAAATTCCAGGTAATCAGTTCCCCCCGCATCACCCTGTCTTGTCACACAAATTACAAGACACTTCAATTTTAGGTATCATGCAAGTCAGTAAAAGAGCTTCTTTCCAAGACACTAACACTGAAGATTTGTTCCCCCCTCCCCAGACATAAGACCCTTAAACTCTTCTAGAAGTGGCAGTCTTCTCCCTCAGACACAGTGCAGCTGGCGAAGACAGATTAAAAAAAGCTACAGAGAGAGAAAAGGGAAAAAAAGAGAAAAAACAGAAGATTAGCAAAAAAGAGGAAGACATTCAAAAAGCAAGAAAAAGAGATGCAACATGGAAAAAGCTGACAGAGGAGAGATGGAACCTCCTTGTGGTACCTCAAGTACTTCAGGGAAATCGCACAAGTAAAAGCCTTTTCTTCTTTAAAGTTTTTAAAAAGATTTCACATAACTTGAAATAACATTCTAATAAAGCAAATGGTCAGGAAGAACAGACAGTGACCTGTAGTATGGTAAAAAGAGCCTCATTCAATTGTCCTTTTAGCAGATAGTCTGGAAATCATTGACAGATTAATATTGACTCGTTTTGGGAGCAGGGTAATATTTAAAAGTAGAGGAAGAAGAAAATATTCAAATTATTTTAACTTGCTAAAAAAAATCCAAAAAAACCCACAAAGCAACTAAATAGTCCTAAGAGAAAGGAAATTGTATTTATGGTGAAACAGAATACCTGAGAAAATACATTTCAATCAAGAGTTTGGACTGCCCTGACTGCTGGGAACAGAGGCCAGGCCATGGTTTGATCTGGGGCTGCTGCTACGAGCAGGAGCCAGGCTGACTCTTGTGCTGAAATTGCTCCTGAGCCTGTGGCATCACCCAGAGCACTGCTTGGGATAAAACTCCACTAAAACCTGCACTAAACAGCATCACCTCTCAGGGCTAGCCCTCAGGCATGCTTATCTTCCAAAACCCCGGGATCTGGAGGGGTTTTGTGGGGGCTGTCTGGCAGCTTGCATCTGATCTCTCAGCAGGGGCAGGACGTGTGGATTCACCACACACAGAGCACTGAGCCTGCCCACAGTGCAACTGAAGGATCAGGGCCACAACAAGCAAGCCTGAAATCAAAACGAGGATTTACACACTTGTCTTCAGATAGCATGAACTAGCAAAAAAAAAAAAGGCTAATGAAAAAAGACAGATAATGTCATGAAAATGACACCAAATATAATGAGAAAAGAGTGTTTTATCTCTAAACTACATGATAATGAAACTAAGATGGCGTTGTCATTTTAATGTCATCAATAAATATACTTAAACTGCGTTGTTATTTTGCCAGCAAAAATAACTCACAGAACTTATTTCCATATCCCTTATTTAGCTGGGTGGAATGAGACCAGGAAAAAGGGGAATCCATTAATTGTAGGGAAAAAAAAAATATGGCAGGATATAAAGTCGTAGCATCCATAACCTTGTTATGACTAATTTTACATTGTTTAATAAAAGCAAAAACACCAGTACATAGTAAAGACAGAATCACAACGAGGACATAGGAGAAAGCAAGGGTAACACCCTGGAAAGGTCACAGCTGAAATGCTGTCACGTTTTATTAGACCCTGTGATTTAACAAGTAAATGAAGGTCCATTCCAGGCCATTGTATTCAGGGGTAATTACTCAGTACAGAGCCATGGGTTACTGTAAAAGAAGGGCAAAGAAAACAAAAAACAAAAGAAGTAAATGTTAACCAGAATTCACTGTCCGATGAACTCTTTATTTAAAAACAAAACTCAGCCAGAGATACACAGAGAAGACATTTGCAGGCAAACCACAGTTGCACTTGGCCAGAGTGAACTCCTGGCCCAGTGAGCAAAACACCCTCCTTTTCAGTGCAAATCTTGCAGTAAAAACAAGGCTTTTACTGAATAGAAAATATGAGAAGAAACGTGTCAACATCTGTACAGTTCTAAAGAGATGCCAGATTAAAAAAAGGTAGTATATTTTTGCATTAAAACCAGAAATTGTTGGAATCACTGAGAAGAAAGTCAAAGAAACAGTATCGTCTTTCTTCAGAAACACTGATATTTACAGCAGGGTGTCCAGCTTTCCCTGAGATTGGATCCAGGATGTGCATCCAGGCCAGCACACTGAGAGGGAGACAAGGCAAGAGATCCTTCATGACCCCTGCAGCATTCAGAGAACACTTAGTTGCAAACCATGGATCCAAATTTGAGACTTCCTCAAGCCTGAGAACTAGAGGTTTGGACTCAGGCCCGAGCCTGTGAGGATGTCAAGTTTTGCAGAAAGTCCTTGAAAGTTATTTGAGTCACGCATGGCAGCACAGGGGGTAACTGAGGGCTTAGGAACAGCAAATTAACACGGGGAGAGGGCAGCCAGTCTCTGGAGACAGCACATCCCACCCCACGGCAGCAGCGGGCTGCACCCACAGCAGGAGCTAAGTGCACCCCCAAGCAGCTCTCACACAGCACGGGGTGGGGGAAAAGCTGAGCAATGGGAGAGGACACTTGCCCAGGAGCACTGGGCATCCTGCTGCTGCCCAAGGGGCAGGAGGAACCTGGCACGAGCCCCTCTGGCCAGCAGAGTCCCTCACAAGAAGAACCCCAGCAGCCAAGAGCTCTGGTTTAAGCCCGAGTGGTGAGCGCGGGAGGGGAGCAATGGGAAAGCTGAGCAAACAGGCACAATGGCACAGCCAAGGGTGGGGCATTCGCCTCTGGTGCCAAGGGAAAGTTCTACAGGAAACCCGAACTGAAAATGAAAGAAAAAGGCAGGTTAATGGTTTTATGGATTAATGACAAAAAAAACAAAATAAAAATACAAATGTTTCCTAATGCGCACACACACAAAAAAAAGAAAATGTTGCTAAGTGTTAATAAGGTTTAATCTGACTACAAAACATGCTTTATGCAGACACACACACACACTCAGCAGTGGGATGAACCAAATTTATTTTCTAAAACAATTCTTTCACAGTTTTGCAAGCTACAGGACTCATCAACTGCGACTTGTTTGTATCCTTGCAAAACAGTGAAGCCCTGCAACACTTTATGGATCAATATGGAGAGTGTTTTTCTAAATCATGGAAAAGTACCACATATACATATTTAATTTAGCAATGACAAATGCCCATTGAAAAAGGCACTGTCTGCATTTGTGTAGTGGGAACAAAGAACTTCATTTGATTCAAAGCCCTGCACACAACAGTGTACAGTTATGAGGACTGCCAAAAGCAATCCAAAACCAACAAAAATCAGTAATGTTCACTCTAACTGCACTTTAGCCGTGCCTTCGTACTCAGCACCAGAATGAACGCTGTTATTCTTTGAGCTTATTTTTCCACATTCAGAGCCTGATAAGCAGAGAATTGTTCTTTTCATTGTTCTACAGTTACCGTTGGCAGCAGAGACAGACATTCAACTGGACAGCTCAAGACGACTGCAAGCGCCAGTTCGAGTCAGTGCAAGACCCTTCTGAAGCTCTTCTGTTAAGTGGAAGGTCCCATTTAAATTACATTCAAATGCCTCTCACTGACAGCATAATGTTTACCTGCTTTTCCATTTCCCTTGTGGAGCTAAGAGGGAAAGAATCCTGGAATCAGCTTCTACCAATTTAAGGGCAGACCATAATTTAGTTTGGACTATCCAGGAGAGAATGTAAGTCTTAGCTTTGTCTGCAGGGAAGGGTAGACTCAAGGATGAGATTTGAGGGTGTTTTATAGTTTAGTTCCAACAGGCCCCTTCTCTGAGAGGCCTGTGCACCTCAGCCTGGGGCACTGTCATGCTTGCCTAGGATAATGAGTATTGCTGCTCTGTCAAGAAGCAAGACATTCCTGTGGGAGCTTTCTTCTTCCTCTCACCAGAGAATCATCAGCAAATTAAAAATGCTCAATTAAACCCACTCAACCTAGCTGTAAGTAGACCACTGTCATTAGCAGTTTAACTAATAACCCTAATGAGGATGACAGAAACTAGTCCTGCATCTACCTTCACCTCCACTGTAACCACAAGTTAACATTACAACTTGGAAGAGTGGGAGGGAAGGAGGAGAAAGGAAAGAGAGAGACATTTTCATGGCTAGCTGGGCTGTATCATCAGCACCACATCTCCATAGCAATTGTTGCCATAGTATCAACATGGCCTGTGTGATTACAGAATGTAATTTATTTCTAAGAGAGACAGAATAAAGAGAACAGAGCCAACGAGGTGCTGGGAAGATTTAAAAGGAAGAGGATGTAATCCTCATTTTTCTGTGTTCCATATCCTAATACTGAGTCTCTGAATTTAACTTTGCAGAATCTTTAAAGGTAATTACATCCTTTTTCTACAACTGCACATGTAGAGAGAGACTGATGGAGCACATATAGTGGGAGTGAAAGCAGAGGAAGACAAAGATACTTATAGCTTCAGGACTTGCATACAATCTGCTTTTTTATGGAAGGTAATTGATCCCACTGTGAGGCTCTATTAGTTAATGACGCTTACCAGGACAATGTGCCTCATGCACCATGCAGCCAAACAGCAGCTAACTGTAAAACAGCACACATGTAAGAGCTAATAATGATGATAATGATGTAACAACAACAACAAAAATATCAACTGAGTCATGATTAGTGCAAATTACAGAGCTTGTGTTTAAATGAGTCACCTGTGAAAGAAAAAGGCCATTGTACTGCCAGCCAGTAGTAAACAAGCTACAATTAAGCTCCAGTTTGCAAAATTCATGGATTGTTAAGAAAAATTTATGATCTAAATACTGAAATTCATTATTAAGGACAATCAGAGAAGTTACAGAGCGAAGAAAGCAGAACCATTTCCAGCACAGCAGTTTTCCTGGAGGCGAAAAAGGCTTCCTATTATCTTCCCAAGCCTTACTGAAGCACTGACCTATCTCTGTCACAGAGTTTTCTGTGCTCTTAACTGACAAGGACAGTACCAAAGCTTTTCCATATCAATATGCTTGGTGTCAAGGAGATATTCTGAGATGAGAACCACTTCAAGGACTAAGAGTGTGACTTGGGCCACAGCAACTAATTGCCAGTACTATAGGGCTGTTGCCTCCCTTTTCTGCGTTCCCGACCCTGACTGATCTCAAGGCTGAAGTCTGCAGTCCTGAGTGAGCAGATATCTTAGGGCTCTAAGCATGAAAGAACTCAGTCGGGTATTCCTCACACAGTCCAGGCTGGGGAGAGAAGTCAGTCCCCAGTCAGTCTCAGACTCCTCAGTATGAAAGGATATTAAAACCCCCTGAAGGTAATTCAAATGAACAAACCAAAACAGGGCGAGTGAGAAGAGGGCAGCACTAAGTGCTCAGCAGCTTCAGCTCTAAACTAAAAGACTAAACCAGGATCTCATTCTTGTAATTGGGTCTTTCCTCCTCTGTCTCTTTTGATCCCAAGCTTAACAGTCACAGGCTTTTTCCCTGACGAACAGTGCTGTCAGCACTTTGGACACGCCCCATATTGTCCAATTTAACAGTACTTCTTAATGTATTTAAGACTGCATATGCAGGCAAGGATTGCCCCAGGGCCGTGCAGGGGGGATTATGGCAGTGGTACAAAACCAGACCCCTGTTTGTCTGCACACCACTCTCTGCACACAGGCACAGGTGGCACAGTGCTCCATTTGGGAAATGTACCATAGTGAGAAGGGAGGGAACTGCTCAGTGCTGGGAGAACTGGGAGATCTGTTTCACTGTACAGCTGGTTGCTCTTGAGCAACTGCAGAGCTTCAGGAGCCTGGCACAGGCCCTGCAGACAGCCCAGATCCCAGACCCTGACGAGGGGCTGGATTCTGTCTCACCAGTCCCTGGCATGGGCAACCCCTGCTACAGCCAAGCACTATCTCCCACTGTTTCTGTGGAGGGCAAAAAGCTGATTTAGGACAGGAGAAGAGTACTAGTGCTAATAAGGTGCTATGACCTGTCCCCTCATTTTGCAGTCTTACATTCTGCAGATTCCGGAATTCAAGACTGTTAGTCTCCCTGAATAATTTCCACAATCCTCTCAACCTAAACAAATAAGAAGCTGAGCGAGAACATGCTCCTCTCTGAAGGTAATGGGAAATCCCTGCTACCCACACCCTAGCCTTGGCAGCTAGTATGGTTCCACTTCTTTACAAGCACTGAGAGACCAAAGGAGGAGCAGGGAATCTTGGGGACTAAAAACAAGTTCATCCTTTCCCATGCTGTCAGAAGGCAAAGAGGGAGGATAGTACTGCTCCCTGATCTTCAGGATGACAGCAAATGTTAAATGCTTCCAGCTACTGCTCAGCCTTACTAGGGATTAAATCTGGCTGCAAACCTTCCCTGAAAAGGACTGGCTATGTTGGGAAGGAGATATGAACACCCAGAAAAATAGTAAAGAAGAACCATTACCAAAAAGCAAATACCTCTGAGTTAGCAACTTACTTTTTCCTTTCCTTATCCCTTTTAAGAGTTTGCGATCCTCCAGCCTGCTGAGCCTGTGACTGAAGCAATTCAGCTGCTGTCTTCCTTTGTTTAAATGCATTTACTTCATCATCCAGAGACTTCTTCTTATCCTCTAGCTTCTTTTTTTCATCCTGATGCAATTTCTTCAGGCGATCAAACTTTTCATGCAGCTAAAGAGAAAGGAGAGAGGTGAGCAGGATGCAGCACTCTCAGATATTCTGTTCACAGGAAAAGAGGAAGATGGAAGGATCCCTTGAGATCTGAGCCTGTGAGTCTCCATTGGTCTCCACATCATTTCTAGCTCCTGAGCTTGCAGTGCCCAGACAAAGGGCAGGGAAGAGCCTCCTTCCACAACAACTTACAGGCAGGCAGTGTTCTAGTAATGCATCATTGTTCAGACTGAGAACAGAGGATTGGGAGAGAGTAACAGTAAAAAAAAAAAAACTCAAATCCACTTCCAGGGGTCTCTGCCTTATTCCTCTCTAAAGGACAGTAAACTAATGGATTTTTCACAATGCTAAGAAAGTTGTATGGGTGTACTTCTTGTAAAACAAGTTCATCTCAAGGGCTGCTTCTCTCCTTAACTTTTACCACACTGCACCTCTCCATCAGAATCAAGACTCTGGCCCTTTCCTGGTGCATTAAGTTGCACACAACAAGCACTGTGATTCAGTTTTGTCCTACAGACTGAACACCTTAATATCCCCATCCAAGTTAAACCTTAGACTTCTTGGTAAGGAAGTCCTAAACCACACTCTGCAGAAAGTGCTTTGGCAGCAACTACCTACTTAGGAGTGAATCTATCACTCACAACCACGAAGACACAAGTACTGCAGTCTTTACCTCTTTTTCAGCCTCCTTCAGCTCTGCTTCTTTTTCCTTGACCCTCTGGACAAACATTTGCCTCATTGCCTCTTCCTTTTTCTGCAGTTCTCCCAGAAACTCATTTCTTTTGGCTTCGTAAGTTTCTTGTAAGCTGAAAAGAAAGTAAAGTCCAGTGATAAGACTTGGGACAAACTGCATTGCCTTACTCTCTGAAATCAGGCCCTCACCATGACTATGGCTTTGCACTCAACACATTTGCTACTCATCCACGTGTGCCCAAGGTCTTCTTTATCCAATGATTTTTGGCACTTTTCTGTACATTGAAAGTTGGGCACTTCAAAGAGACCAGCTGGCAACGAACACTAGTTGAGAGGAACACGGCTGTCTCTCTGCAGCACAGACATTTCTACTCCCATACTTGCAGATTCACAGTCAGTCCTGCACACCCTCCCTGTATTTTCACCTTCTCTCAGTCAGACCTTTGCTGAAGCCTGGATTTATCTGACCTGGCAGTTTTTCTTGCTGCATTGGTTCTTTCCGTGCTCCCCCAAGGACACACACACACACACAAGAGCACACAGCGCATCCAAAAATGCCTCTCTCAAGCTCTCCTGTCTCCTCCAGGGATCTCACCTGAAGGGTTTGCTGTCTGGATCAGTGTCCTTGAAACCCATCTCTTCCAGTTTACATCGCCTGTAGAGCTCATAGTGGCGTGTGTGGGTCTGCTCACGAAGGTCTTCCATGTTCACACGGATCAGCATCTCCCGCAGCTTCACAAAGTCACAGTGAGCTTCATTCTCCACTGCAAGAAGACATGGTAAGGAGGAAAATGGGGACAGAAACTAAGATCTCTTCCCACATTCCCCTCTTGTCTACTCCTCCAACAGGTTTAACAGCTCTTCCAAGCAGAGAAAACTGGCACTATAGGCCTGACACAAAGATTTAGCAAAGGATAATTCCCCACGGATAATCAAGTCCAGCAGGCCCTTGCTCCTTTTATGAAAGCCCACTGCCTCCTTGCACAAGTGTCACCATTCATGCCATGAAAATCCCAGGGCTCAACTCACCCTGCACTGTGCCCCAAGGGTACTGACGAGCTTTCATCATTTTGTTTCCTATTTTCAGCTCCTCCGTACTCCCGATCACCGCAAATGGCAAGTGGGCCTGGAACACATTTAATGACATCCACGTTAGCCCCTCTGAGCCCCGGCTGACCTGCCAGCACACAGAGCTTAGCACAGCCACTGAGCAAGACAGTCATTATGCACACGCTAATCTCAGGGAGTCTAGTCACTGGCCACTAGCCCAAGGCAAGGGGTAGCAGGGTGGGTCTGTTTTTGGAAACCTTGTTAGTGCTACCACTCTATATCCTCTACCTGGCTGATCCTCCCAGCCACAGAGTCTCAGGTGAGATGAGCCAGTGCAAGACTGGCATCAGAGTGAGAGCTGGAACAGCGTGCTGCGGCTCGGACTGCGGTGCTGCCCCAGGGCTTGCCGTGCCTGAGGAGAACATCTGCACAAGCACAGAAGCAGTATGAGGTCTTGCAGCCTTCTTGATTTCATCCCCCCACCACTCCTTTTGCTCATGCTGGAGCACAAGACACCTTGCTCCATCAGATCATGAGATGGAAGTCCATCCTTCTCCCCCCGAGTACCAGCTCCTTCCTCCCTGCTTGCTTCCACCCTGGTGAGGAAGGGCTGAACATGTCCCGGGCCACTGTGTCCGGTGTGACCCAAGGTCACGCTCTTCAAGCTGAGATGCACACTCCACATTACACGAAGGCTAACTAAGAACAAGAGGGATTTGCTTTCCAGAAACTCAGAAATCAGAAATAGTCTCTTCTTAGTTAAGAAGACAGTCTCTCTGCAGAAGGCAAAAAGAGATTTGCCCAGTGCAAGCTCAGCAAAATTGGAACCGAAAGCCTCCCCACACCTATCTAGATTCTGAAGATCTCACCTTATAGTCCTCTCATTTCCAAAACTCAGGTAGCCAAGCAAAACCCCCAGACACTGACATCGTACTTTGCTGCATTTTTCTCTAAGTGAGATTTCTCCCCACCTCCACTTGCTCCTGGGAACGATACTGCATTCTGCCGAGCTGCAAGGAAGTCAAGTGCAAAGTTTCAGCACTTTGAGTTCCCAGCTCCTTGCACCAACCCCTTCTGCTGAGTTTTGTGAAGTGACATTTGTTAGGCAAAGCTTTAAAGTGCACCAAATTCTGGGCAATTCAAAGGGCCTCAGGAAGCCAACTATTTGGAAGATCAGTGACCCTGGATAGCTTTTAAGAGCAGGTAGTGAATTCCACAGGTTATCCAAAAACTTGGACAGTTCTTGACAGCTGGTCAGCAAGCAAGCAAAAGATTTCAGAGATGATGTTTTTGCTTTCTGAGCGTGGCTCATACAGTCAAACTGCAAACAAAGCAAAACTGCCAGCAAGCACTCACAGAGATGGGCTCTTCCCCTGTATTCCTCGGCCCCCAGCTCTCACATGGAACACACACAGAGTAAGAGTCATATTTGTCTTATGTTTCTAATAAAATCAGTACTTGGATAAAAGTTTTCCAGATCTGCAAAACTGCCTTGGTCAAATTCTGGCCTGCTTAGTCCCCATAAACCTGGTACTTCTGACTGGGCCACCAACCAATATGGGCCACCAACCTCTACACTGACAGTGCTGTTCTGGGAGAGGAGGAAGAACCAAGTCACTTACATTCATTGTCCCATTTATCTCTGCCACTGATTCATCATCTGTTGGAAACTGGTAGATCTGCACCCCATTACTGACCAGTTCACTTGTGATTTTAATTTTAAACTTGGTCAGCTCACTCTTGGAAATGGCATCAGATTTGGCAATTATGGGAATGATGTTCACCTAGAAAAAAACAGAGTTATGAAGTAACCAACTTTGCTCCTGGGAGTTTCTCAAAGTCTGCAATACGACCTTCAAAAACTTGTAAGTGCTCAATAAATCTACAGAATTATCTGCCAACTCAGTCATTTCCACCAGAAGGGCTATTCAGGGTGGGGAGATCCTCTGGAAAAGCAGCAGCCTTTCCACTATGCAAACACTAAATCTGCCCAGTAAGAGTTAAATGTGCCAACCTTGCTGTCGAGCTTCTTCATTGTTACCAGGTCCAGGGATTTCAGGGAATGGCCTGTGGGAGCAATGAAGTACAAGCAAGCGTGGATCCGGGTATCATGGTAGTTGTGCAAGACCCTTCTTATCTTCAGTTCTTCTTGCAAGTAGGCTTCAAACTGAGCATCAATGAACTCAACGATGGGCTTATAGCTTTGGAGAAAGGAAAAAAGAAAGATATACATCTCACAGTCAGAGAGCTAAACAGATAGGACAATGCTCCTTTGCTTGCTTTTAAACAAGCTGTTGATAGATTTCACTTTCTGAGACCAATTCTCTCCACCTCCCTTGCTCCCCACCTGTATGAAATTTTTAAGCTGCACTGCTGACAAGGAGACATGGTCCTACATTGGACTCTAGCAGCCTGTTTGTCAAAACACAGTACTGGCATTCAGCAGAGGACAGCAGATACACCCTCCTCTCCAGGGAAAGCAGACTCTCATATTTTGAAATGTGAGGGTGAGAGACTTCCTCGAGCAAGGCTAATGTAGACTCATTTACAGCAGTGTGAAGCCCTTGCTTGCACTCAGGGAGTGAATGGCTTGCCGCTCTCACAGCCCCAAGTGCTGCTGGTAGAAGACACAGCTTCATTCAGTACCACCTCTGCCCACTGCTCTGGGGCATGAAATTCCTGCAACTCCCTTGCAAGGCCTTCTGAAATACAGAGTCTGACGGACTCATAATGTAAAGGACACCACTGCATTTTAAACAAACTTTAAAAAAAAATCTAACAGATCCACAAAAAAGCAAATCCCATCAGCAATGTCTCTGCAGAGCTGCGCCTTGGAGACTGTCAGTTGTAATTGCACATCCCTTAACCAACACACTCCACTCACTCTGGGATGTGAGCTGCCAGACACTTCCCCAGGGTATCTCACTGCACATTTATTGTGCTTCCTTTGGCTCTTCCCATGGAAGAGCCCTGCCAGAAGTGGATATTAAGCCAAGCAGACACTAAACCACACTAGTGGTTTGGTCAGCAGCTTGAGGTCAGCACAAACCAAAACAAGCCCAGATGCCCTGGAGCATTTCAGTCTCCCCACCAGATGAATTTGGGCAGAAGGTTGCCAGCAGGACAGATATTGCTTTGACAGCATGAGAAAAGCTGCTTTATAGCTGAAGCAATGCTGACACTCCAGAGCCTCTGTCCTCTCCTCTACCTGTCCCACCCCAAAGAGGTGACAAGGACAACTCCTAAGAAGCAAGCAGGAAAACTCTGCAGTGAAGTCAGGCCCAACTAGGGCACAGGGAGAATGAAAAGCCAGGTCACGATATAGCCTCTCTCCCCACACTCACCTGTCCTCTTTGTTGATCTGATCCCCAAAGCCCACTGTGCTCACAATAGTCAGCTTGAGGTTGACATTGCTCTCCTGCAGGTCATAGGTACTGGATTTCAGCTGGACCCCAGGCTGTGAGTGAGATGCTGGGTCGCCTTCAAACTTGGTGTTGAAAAGGGTGTCCATGAGGGTGGACTTACCAAGGCCAGTTTCCCCTATTGGAGAAAAAGAAAGTTGAAACATTCTGTTGAATATTAATATGGCTTGGCCTTTCAGCTTCCAAACATTAACGGGGTGAAATTGTAGCAGATGAAAGCAGATCTCATGCTCCCAAGGGAGCGTCTGGTAAACAGAAAGCCATGAACAATGGGAGGTCTGTATTCTGGGCAAATTACATTTCACAGTCTAATGGCCATTAATGTCATTAGAAAATAGAGATGAAAAGAAAGAGGTGAAAAGGGGAAGGGGAAAGCATCATTCAGATCCTGCTTAAACCCACAACTACACTACAGAAGATACTGTTTTCATTAAAAAGTGGGAGAGGAAATGGGGCTCATTGCCATTTCCAAAAAAAGCTGCTCCAGATCAATGTCTTTAATAAGCAGCCACAGAAATAGCTTCCTTCTGTGCAGAAACCCTGAGAGCTGGTTCGAGTCCGACAGCAAGTTGTACAGTTGGTTTCTCATAACAAGTTGGAGAATCAGCCTTCTACACTGGCAGGGGGCATTTTCTGTAATATCTGGTTTCGTACCTAAGGGGCTACACAAGCTGTACAATATTGCAAAACCTGCTTCCAAAAGTTCTGCTAGTACAGTCAGCATTCTGCTAGTATTCTATCAGTGCTGAACTGCTATTTGGATTCCATTTATCAACGGGCAACTATTTCCTTGTCTGGAAGGAAGAGACAAATCCCAGAGAGCAGTCTTGAATTTGTTTTAGATACATCCCAGGAAGAATAAAACAAATCCCTCTGTGCACACATTCCACAGGGCAGCCTCCCTTACCAGGCTCTGACAACAGAGCCAGCTCTCTAAGCTCAAAAGATCTGACTTCCTACGCAGTCTGGTCTGTTGCCTTGTGAGGGCTGTTGTGCTTTGGGGAAACAGCAATTTCTGAGCTGCCCAGCTGGCTTTTGGAGAAACTTCAGGAGCAGCCGAACCCCACCCTCTGTGAAGGCTGCTCCTCCAGCCTGCTGTGGGACCACAGGGAGATTGTGTCTGGCTGCAAGAGCATTCCCCTCCTTCCCCCAGCCCTCAGCTCCCAACCAAAACAACTTCACCATTTTCCCGCTCTGCTCAGAATAAAAGAGCTTCTTATTTTTGTAGGTTTAGAGCTCTGTAGCAGATCCAAACTTGCATGAAATACCCAATTCAAGAAGGGGAAACTCCTCCCCATCCTCCCCCATCCAAATGTCCAAATCTCTAAGCCTCACCCCTGCAAGCAGGCAAATTCCTCTTTTGGCCTCAGAAGGGATTTTCCTCACTCAGGGCTGAAATACATGGCAGGGCAAGGCAAACACAGAATCATAAAATCATAGAATGGTTTGGGTTGGAAGGGACCTTAAAGATCATCTAGTTCCAAGCCCCAAATCCCCGGCTCTGGGAACTGAGCAGTCCCTGATTGCCAGGATCACATATCCAGTATCTTTCCACAGGCAAGATCCATTAACATTTCAAAGTCAATGTACACCTTGAGCTGCAGAACTGCCTGGGAGCCAAGCTCTCAGAACTGCTGAGAGCTTGTGCTCCATCACCAACCAACACAAACTACAGCCAGAAAAGTCACCAGTGCAGCTGCTCTTTGCATCAATCTGGTTTTCAACCCAAAAGGGAGAAGGAGTCAGCACCAGGAGCTGGCATGGATGCAGTCCCTTGTACCACCTCAAAGCATCAGGTGTACCTACAACAGCACTGGCTGGAGCAAGGGAGGGGGACCCAGCAAAGCACAAGGTTACCTCTGTCGCTGCAAGAATAAGCTGGTCCAACAAACCCTTCACTGACTTGGAATCTCACTGTCTGGACTTGTCAGGGATCATTTGCCCCCAAAACAGAGCAGGTGCACAAATCAGACCAGAGCATTGTCATGGTTTGGACAGGGATTTTGAGAGTTAACAGCAAACAGCCTGTATGACCTCCCAGGCTGTTCTCAGGGATTCCAGGAAAACAGCAGTGTAAAAAAAGACAAAAATCTAAACAGCCTGAGAAGGCTGCAGCATTTCCAAAGCCCCTGCCAAGGGATGGGTGGGACAGAGCAGCGAGCTGGCTGCTTGCCTGTGAGTGCCAGGAACGCTGATGGGACATCTCAGGATAGGGGAGTCCCTCAGCCCTGGGTGCAGGAGCATCACCCACACACAAACCTGCAAAGCCTTCTCCTGTGCCACTGCCCCACAGCCTGGCAGGCCCCAGAGCAGCCCCAAGGCCACAGGGCAGGGTGACAGGGGAGCAGCAGCAGTGACCAGGGCAGGGAGCTGCTCTCTGCAGTGGATACACAAGCTCATGTGCAAACCACACCGGCTTCCGGGCAGACAACACCCTCTAAGTCACCTCTTGTTTCTGCCTCCCTCCTTCTTTTGGGTGAAAGACGTTCATATGAGGCCAAGGCTATTGTTTAAGCACATCCTGAATCTGTTAATTATTGCCTACTTTAAATCAATCTAAAGTGTTTTTTCCAGCAGAAGTGACTTTAACTATCAGAGGGGCTAGGAGAAGTGTTTAAGAGATGCAGAACATGCTTTTACACTCCAGCTCATGCCAGCTACACAGGGCCAGAAAAGACAACTTTGAATTCAAACACTTGAGTTTTTCCTTTTGGAAGGGGAAGATCGGAACTGTGGCATTTTTCCACAGGTGGGAGTTGCCCATTCAAACGACTTCATGATTAAAACAGCCAGGCACTAACATGGCATCTCAAATATGAAGTCTGCACTCCCAAATTTACATTGAGCCAGCAGATACCCCTGACCCTGCACTGTGTAATCACGCAGACTTGACAAAGAATTAAAACCTGACAGGGAAGATGGAAAAGAGAGGAAAGAGTGTCTCAGTTGAAAGAATGTTAACACTAACAGAGCAACTTGAAATGGTAAAAGACTAAAGACACTGATTAAGTGTTTTGCTGTGTTAAATATGAGCAGAGATAGGGAGCAGTGCTATTTTGAAGGCCAAAACGACAGAAGGAAGAATTTCTGAATCTTCTGCAAGTTTCTGCCTCACACAGAGGCAACTTTTTGCTGGCTGGAAGACGTGAATGCCAACTGCTTCTTCTAAGGACAGGAGTCCAGATGGAACAGACAGTCTGATAAGAAGGACAAGAGGTATGTGTTTGTTCCAGCCAATGGCACTGGAATCTTCCCCAAAAGCCAGAAATTATGAACAGGGATTAAAAGAGGCAGAATTACTTTGAAAAAAGCAGCAGTGTACGCAAACTGAGTGAGAGGCATCCCTGGCAGGGAGATTATTTCCTGATGTCAGGCTTATGGACACATGTGATTTGATCTCCAAAACCGTACTTAGGGATTATGCAACTCGACAGTGGTCTGCTGTCCTGAAACAGGGCTGACAAAGCTCTGTGGGGAGGACAGGGCAGAGAGAGTGACCTTTACTGGTAGAGTTCTGCACCAGGAAGCTGTGACAGCAATGGAAAAGGTTGAGTGATGTACCTTTCATCATGAGATGGAGTTTTGCTGTTAAGTCTGACACATTTTCAAGGACATTAAAAAAACAAAAGGCAAGAGCCACCACAGCAGGTTCTGGACACACAGCAGACCTACATCAGAAAGCACCATCCACTCTTAATGCCCAACAGCCTGGCTGTGCTGGGCTCCCCACACGTCCTCTCGTTCTCCTGAGACATGTTCCCTGCTCCAATTGCATGTGCACATGGTATCTTCACTGCTCTGTGCAAGGGCTTCATCAAATCTCACACTGATGGAACAGTGCTGGCACCACTTCCAAAACTACAGCTGGGACAAGCTCCTAACTTCCCAAACCAAGACAGGCATCTTTGTGCTGAATGAACTTTCATGGCTTCTTTTCACAGAACTTTTAGCACCCTCAACACCTGCAGCAGTGAGGTGAATTATACACCACTAAAGCTGTACCTCCTCTTTTTGTGCCTGGAAATTTAATTTGCTTTTCCGTAGCATGTGCTAAGTGAAACAAGCAACTGCTCACTGGCCCCCTTTCCCACAACACTCAGGATTTAAGAGGCCCCAGTCATATAATCCTCAATCGACTCTGTGGGAGGACAGAGGAGTCCTTGGAGTATTTCCCTGTTCAAAGGCAGGGAGCAGCTTTCACAAGAGTGTCCCTTCATGAGAGCAGCACCTGTCTTCACAAGATTAACAACCGTAGCTCCAGATACCAAATAATTCAATTTTAAAGAAAATGTATATGCATGCACAGACTTTTCACGTGTAGAAATGGGAGCTAATCCAATGTAGCAGGTCTGCTGACACAGGCCCTGAGGCAACTCAGACTGATAAGGCCATCTCTCAAGGAGAGAGGGAAAAATAGCTTGTTTCATCTGACAGGCATGCAGAGACACCACACAATTCCCCACTGCCAGGCAAAGGCTGGGCTGTGGGGGCAAGGAGGGCAACAAGGGCTCACAAAAGACACTGAAACACCACCTCAGAGGAGCACCCGGCTCCCAGTGTCCACCCCAGGGGACCAGCAGTGCAGGGCAGGAGAAGGCTGAGGAGACAGATGGCCCTCTGATTAGAGAAACTGTTCTCTCCTCAGCTGGGTGCACCAGTGACCACAGAAACAACCAGTGGGCAACTGCCAGGCTGTGCAGCTCATGGCCCCAGAGCTGCCTGCTGCAGAGCACCAGGAATCCTGTGCACACCCCTCCCTCCCCCAAGGTGAGAGCTCCTGCACACCACGGGCTCACTCCTTTGGAGTAAGAGACCTCAAACAGTCTTGGTACAGTCCCAGGGGAAAGTGAAGTATTTCTGCCACAAAACAGCCTTTCTCATTGCACTGAATAGGCCAGTTAGAACAAACTCCCTGCAAATCCTGGGAGAGAGGAAGGGGAAAAATCCTGCTTAAATTGGGATAGTAGTCTAATGCAACTACAATCTACCCTGGCAAAAACTGAGAAAGTTTACATCAAAAACCAGTAGCCTGTTCCTCCTCTTTTCCCCCTATCTCACTGAGAAATACAGTCAACACAGAAAGTCTCAGCCATTAAACACTTCTCCAGCCTTTGCACAGAACTAAGAGGCATATAAAAATTTATCACAGAAGGTTTAGGAAGAAAATGGTTGTGCTGAGAAATAAAAGATCAGAGAAACCATCTGCAACCCCTAACTTCTAATGAGAGGTTTTCTCATTTATTCTAGCTTTGGCTCTAGTCTCACAGGGGAGACAGCTTTCAGCATGAGAAGAGCTAAAAACTGCTCCACTCTGGACGTGCTGCTGAGAGTAATTTCTGAAGCTTTCCTTGGCTTCTCCACCAGGAGCTGGAGGAATCAGTGGCTCAGATCCAGTATGACGCAGAGTAGAATTATCACTGGATTTTTCCTCCAACAGATGCCACACACAGCTGAAAAATGGGGGGCAATGAAGTGCCTTTCTGTCATGCTTAGTGGGCCGTCTATGGGATCCTCATCCAATCCTCATTTGTTCCCTTTTTCTTTCAATTTTTCATCCCAAACTCTGCTGTACAAGTGAGATCCAACAGAATAAATGACAGACAAACTCTGGGAATTTTTGTTTTCTTTCTCCAGGATGTTTAAGTGTGGGGGAAAAGATCTGGGAATCTTTTTCTAATTAAGTTTATTATATTTTTCTATAAAGTTTCTTTATTTCAAGACTGTGTTATTACTATTCATAAAAAACTGACATTAATAACTAATGTACATTGATCTTGGTAAGTCCTTGTTATTCACATCAACAAGTGATCAATGCATTCCATTTCTGCCTTGCAAAGAGGAAAGCACAGGCATTCAGCTCCTCTCCACACATCAAAGTGAACATATAACTACAGGAGGCACCCACTGCTACACCTAGAACTTTAAAAAAAACCACTGCAGCTCAGTAAGTGGAAAAGGAAACACTTTTAGACTTCAGTCTTGGGGACAGGAGTTTCCTTAGGTCATATCACATTCATGTACTGTGGAAACCACCTAGATTCTCAGCCTGACAGTGACCTCCACCTGTCAGCAAAGTTTATCATCTCACAGGAATGCAGCTGTAAGGAAAATTGTCTTCTCAGCTCCATTTAACAGGGCTCAGCTCTCCTCTCTGCTCTACTACTCTTGTTTCAGACTTAACCCTGTTCTGGGCAAACATCAGGTCCATTCCAAGAGCTGCATCTCTCATGGGAGGGGACAGAAAACCTCTGTGGATGCAGAGCTGACCACCAGCTGAGTCCCCAGGAGGTATCCACAGCTGCTGCTCTCCCCTCTGCCACACCAGGCTGGGATCATCTGCAGGCAGGGTTCAGTCCCAGCAGCCATGGCCATGCAACAACCTCCTGCTCCCAGAGGTAGGGCACCGGCACCAGCAAACCCATGAGACTATCATTAATTCTCTATTTTTAATTTCCTAATTCACCTTACCAAACCATGGTACCAAAGCCATACAGGGTTTTACTTCTAAAAGGAGGGATTATTTGGGATCCTAACCCTGGGGAAGAGCTGTGAGACAGGCTGCAGGGACAGACACCAAATCCTGCTACAGTGCCAGGCCCCAGCTGTGATCCACACCACATGGCAGCTTGGGTAATTGTCTGAACAGTTAAAGATTGGCCAGACACTCTCTTAATTCAAGTATGCACAGAAAGGAGGAGAAAAAAATAGCTTTTAGTGATTTAGGAGGAGCATGACTAGTATTTTGTCATAATAATAATAATAATAATAATAATTGTTACTGTTAATAATACTGTTAATAATAATTATTATTGTTACTGTTATTGTTATTATTCAATACTTAACCAAACAAGACAAACAAAGTACTCTGGCATAAGTACCTATTTTCTTTTAAAAATGTGAAATTCAAACATACGAGGAAAAGAAAGATCATAATAACAGCCTGTGATTTTAGGCATTTTATTTCACTGCTTGGTAAAAAGCCATACTGCAGAACCCCAGAGGGGATTTCCCAGAGCACCAGTAAATCTTGTTACTGAAAATAGAACAGTCGGGGAAATTTAAATCAAAGCTACCTTGTTAGTGCTGTAACCTACAAGCTACATCCAGCTGCAGAAAACTTTTCAGCAAGAGAACTTCCCAAAATGGAAATACTCACCCACACACAGGATGTTGAAACAAAACCCATGATTAACTGACTTATTAACCAGCTGGTCAGGCAAACTATCAAATCCTACGTGTCCGGAAAGCGGGACAGTACGACAGCCTTCGCCCTGAAATACAATGAAATACTTGTGTCATTTTCAAGCAAAATACTTGAATACTCTGTATAAACCCTTAAGACCTCCCAAGTGGAATCAACTGCACAGTCCAAGCAGAGATTTGCACAGGTACTGCCAATCATGTCAGCATGCTTCAATCTTCTCCAAAACAACTCCAGAAGGCACAAATAGAACATTTCATTTGCCACACATTTAAAGGTAGCCCTGACAGAAAAATACTAAAATGTACAAAACATGTACACAAATACAGCTGCTGAAATGAAGAGGTGACAAAACACTTGTTTCCTGAGAAAATATGCAGAAATTCAAATCTCACCTTATACTGAAAACAGAAAGAATCCTCTGTGCAAAGCAATGTATTTATGATACCTCCTCCAACAAGCCTATTACCATTCACTTTATGTGAATTGGAACTCATATATAATTCCCATTCACAGCTGCAATTATGGAAACTAGCTAGAAACAGTAAGGAAAACTGTACCTACAGGAAAACAAAGCTGAGAAAAAGTGTCCAGAACTGAGCTGCTCATAACCCCACAGACCCATTAGAAAGAGCCTGCCACGAGGGTTTGGGAGTGGAGATACCCAAACCTCGGGCTGGGGGCAAGGGCTGCTCCTGCCCAGCCTCCCAAAGGACTTCCTGAGAAGCCACTCCTGCTCTCTCCTGCGCTCAACACCACTAATCTGCTCTCCCCAGCCCAGCAGAACATGTGGTGCTCCATGCCCAGAACGGCCACGAGCTTCTATAGGGAGGTCAGAAATCTTCACCTGGCCAGTCTCTGCCAAGGCACCCCGGGTCCCAACCCTGCCCAGCCAAAAGTAAAACACGACACGCGGAGGCTCAGCCTCAGAAATGGCACCAGGCAAAATGAAGAGTCAGTGCTGCACCCCTGTACTGGTGTGCACTGGAAAGTTGTCCTCCTGCAGCCCTAAAATGTATTTTAGTGTGAAAATCAGAAAATTCCCCTCTAGCCTTCCATAAGTTTGCAAAAAATACTACAGCCAAAAGGCAGTAGTTTATAGGGTGTGATTTTGAATTTATTCGTTCAGAATCATGCTTTCACATATCTTGAAAGCCTGTTTATAGGGACAGGTATACTGGTTTTCCCTCTTCTGCTAATGGCACTGGTATTTTAGGCTAGGAAAACATCCCCAAGGAGTGCATTTACTACAGCAGCCTGTCAGCATGATTACTTGCCTTGTTACTGTTTTGCTGTTGTGGGTTTGGGGCTTTTTTTTTTTCAGATATGAGGCTCCAAATACACTTCAACCATTAACCATATTTACCAGTCTGTGATGTGTAAATATGTTTCCCCTTAGCCATATTTTGTGTATTAGTCTGACTCTTCCTGACAAGATGTTCACCAAATATGGCGCTTCATTAATTCCTCAGCACCTTCTCTCCTAATGACAAGTTCATGAGGAAGGCACTCAGGCTCCCCAGCAGATTCTGGTTTTGCCTACTGACAATGCAGCTGTGAGGTCCAGTAATGCAGAATCAGTTAAAGCAGAAGAAAGTGAGACTGTCAGACACACAGATTTTGTGACAACACACTCAAACTCTCCTAAACTGCATTCATCAAAACAAAACCCCAGCACTGGGGAACCTCATGGCAGTGTTGGATGTGCAGTGACAGCCCCACGGTCCTGGTGAAGAACAGATGGGGGGGACAGAGCCCGTGAGAAGGCACGAGAGAGAACCAGAGGCAGACAGCTCCTCGGGAAGGAGAAATATCAAGTGTATTTTTAATACTGAGCCTTAAAACCACACCATTGGAAGACTGCTTGAACACTACTCTCCCCAGGAAGCGTGGGCAGGAGTGTGGGCTCTCATTAAGAACAAATCATCCCCTCATCCCTAAATATACGTGTGATCCAGATGGAAGAAAATAAATGGCAGAAGTTAAGCCACTCTTAGCTAAGAGGAGGCATTTACCATCACACAGAATTCAGCCTGCAAGTCATTTCCTGTAGGTACTTTTTCTAGTCACCTGTGGTTTTACAATGCAGTTAAAACACACTTCACATCTGATACAGGCCAGGAAACAACTGCTGAAAAATGTGATTTCCAGTCACAGCAGCCAAGCCTCCATGTTAAGTATGCAGCCATAAGGTACATTGTGCTACTCTGCCTAAAAATCTACAGCCTCCTTGGCCAAGGCATCAAGAGATTGGATGCAGTGGAAAAAAATTAAGAAATAATGTTTTAAGATCAGACTGGTTTTGACACACATCAGAAAGTTGACAGCAATTACCAAACCGGTGAATAGAAAAGAAACATTTTCTGTCTTATCCACCAAGAAAAAGCACAAGTCACCAGTGTTCAGGCACCAAATGGTGTCTCTGTACCAGATCACTGCTATATATAAACAGCACCACCATAAACAACATATGAACACGCTGATTAGTCATCCTGGGTGTATATTAAATGTAGGTTTGGATCCCCTTGTTCAACATTGAAGGAGAATACATTAAGCTCATAAGCTTTTTGCTGATAAGGTGTTCAAGACTGTCTTCCATTATTCATCTTCCAAACCGGATCAAATTTAAAACATATAAAGAGGTACCAACAAGGTAAGCAAAGTTTAACTACTGTATGCATGAAGGCTTTTTCCAGGAGCATCAGCGAGCGCTGGATGGCTGAGAGCCCTTTGTACTCTCTATTTTAAGGCTACATCTTCTTGGAATGAAGACAAAGATGGGATCTCTGGAAAGCCAGTGTGAATACTGGCACCACACCAACATACCAGATGCCTTTTTTCCCCCATATACACAGCGTGACCCCCTGCCTAGACAGAATGGGCTGTTGCTGCTTGGGAGGAAGTGAAGCGTGTTTGTCACAAACAAGATTAAAAGAACAAAAAGAGCAACAGACTCTCTTGCTGTACTATCAGGCAGGGCTACTGCAGAGTGAAAGTAAGGAGCAGCCACTCGGAGAAGCTACTTTACTTTTTCCTTTCTTAGAAGGATTTACAGAGCCTTTTGTTAGGGCTTCTCCATGCCACAGAAGCCACCACTACCTACTCTAATTCTTACAGAAACTATCCGAATCACACGGAAAATACAAAGACGTTATAATGAATGACCCCAAGCCTGAAAGCACCACACATTAACCATTAGTTTACATAAAAGGGGCAAGATTTAGTCTCCAGGTGTTTGAATCACTCCAGGGTCCTTGGGATGAAGAAACGATTAGAGGAAAATCTTGCTGAATGCACGTCTGTGCCCTGATCTACTTTGCAGGACAAGCAGGTACAGCTCTGTCACCTCCCGACGTCCTCGGAGCCCTGAGAGGCCGTTGCCTCTCTGTGCAGATAAAGCAGAACACAGGCAATGGTGCTGCTCATTGCAAATGTCAGTGCTGCAGATTCGGGGCTATTTCTGTGGCCAGGTCTAAAAGAACGATGAGAAAGGATACCATGGCAAAGGCAAAGCCTCCACTTGGTGACATTCAGGCAGAGCACAGCAAATAAAGAAGGTTACAGCTCGGCACCCAAGAGACCCAGTGTCCAAACAAGGCCCATGGAGCACAAAACTGCTCTCAAAGGCTGCAGTACAATACTTCATCCAGTTGAGTGTTTCTGTTCAGGACACTGACAGCTGACACTTAGTACTCCTGACACAATTTCTCACCTCTTCCCAAATGAGAATCACTTCAAACCCTGAGGCCTTGGAGACCCCCTTAGGAAGATTTCCAAACAGCTGCAACAAACACAACAGCACCATCCTGCAACAAAACCAAATCAAGCAACGCTCACAGAGCTCCACGACCACTGCCAGTGCTCACAGCAGCCACCTCCTGCCCCTCTGCTGCCGAGACCTGGGGGCTTAACCCCCAAACCTGAGACAACTCTTACACAAGAAGTCAAATGTCAAACGGCAGAGCAAGGCAGAACCTGAACTCAGGTTTCCACACCAAAGTTTTTCACATCGTCTATAAGCCAGAACAACATCAGATCCCTTCTCATGACCTTGGTGTTTTGGTATTCACTTCCCCATACTGCATTTGTCTCTGATTGAATAGCAAATTAGAGCAACACTTGTACCAATTATTTCTCACTTGTACAAGTGTGTAATTCTCCTACGTAATGAAAGAATTATCTAGCAGACATATATACAGACATTATACATCCAGTATAAACATCCTCCACAAGATAAATGTAAATCAGGAATGTAAAGTCTAGCTAAAAACTTTGCATTATTTTTCCTTGCTCAGCTGATAAAAGATCATCAAGAATATGAAAGAAAAACACCACAAAAGTGGGAGGGAAATAGTTTTGAAGCAGGCCCCATGGAAAGCAAGAAGTGTCTCACCAAAAGCCCTGACCAAAAACCACCCTCTCCAGACGCACTGCATCACTTGGCCATTCAACATTCACAAACAGTCAAGTGCTTCCGAAATCTCAAATTCTGACAGCTCTTAAGATCACACTTCTTTATGCCCCTGACAAAAGGCTGCAGAAATGGCATGCAGTTTGGACACGTTCCCAGGAGAAGTCGCCTCCAGCAATTAAAAGATACATATCACTATCAGCAGTCGCAATGATTTTTCTGACCTCTACTAGAGGCTGAGAGCTGGACAGTGCCGGCAAGCCGGTCCTCTGCACCCATCCTCCCCGCTGGCAGAGGACAGAAGGGGCTCAGCCTGGTGGTGACAAGGCCACCCTGCCCACCTGGGGAGAAGGGCGTTTCACTGACCACCCCTGCAATAAATGTGGGCTTGATCAAGGGTTCTCTGGGACACTGGCAGGGTGGTAACCCCAGCTCCCCCACAAACCCAGCCCCAGCTCTCACACCTTTAACCCTGCTGGCACACACAGAGCCCTCTGCACCACCAGGACATTACAGCTCACTGCTTCACAAACCACAGCCATGACCAGATGCCCAAGACCTGGGCTGACAAGTCATCTGTCCGTAAAAGGACATTTTCAATTTGCAGCACACTAATTTCAAGTCTGTCTCACAGCCAGCTTTCCCAGCGAGGCTGTGTGGTATCATAAATTCATTCCAGGCCACAAGCAGATGTCTCAAACTCCTGTACATAATCTTAGGAAAGCATAACGCTCAATTTCTTTAAAAGACAGGGGAGCAACTGAGTCACTTCACATATTTTGGCAGTCACATACAAGGCAATGGCTATGTCCAGGAGGAAATAACATCACAAACTGGCAAGGAATGGCTACATCTACCCGTTCAACAAGACTTGGTCCATGCTAAAACATATTGCTTTGAAGACGAAATGGTAAGCATTCACCTCAAGTATTACTTCTGTATTAACACATGGACATGAAAGCTGGAAGCCCATCAAACCACAGACAAAACCTTTCCACGTGCAAACGCGTTACAGATGCCTCCTTAGCGTTTCTCTGACAAACGCAGAGGTGGCTCAAGTCCCTCTGCTCCTCTTCTGGATAATTCTCCGCTAACACGGGGATCTTGTGCCGCGCTAGGCAGGCGGGCGAGCACGGCGGCGGCCGGTGGCCCACGGGGACACCACCGCGGACCCTCGGGGACAAAGCGCAGCGGGGACACGGCGCTGGTTTTTGGCTCACACGGTGCCGGACTGGAGACCTTCCTTCCCCGCATCACGCACTACCGAGCGGGGGGCGATGGTTTCTTTGGGAGGAGGGCAGCATCCCCGGAGAGACAAGGATGCCACTGCCGTGCGCTGGCCCGGCGAGGGGCCCCCAGACCCGGGTAAGGGATGCAGGGCCAGGCCTCCCCAGCGCTGCAGCCCGGCCAGCCCCGGGCAGCGCGGCAGCT
>VZRO01003492.1:2468566-2487719 GCA_013397915.1 Daphoenositta chrysoptera
GGCGGCGGCGAGAGGGGCCAGGCCAGCGGGGGGCTCGGCCCGGGGTCCCGAGCCCGGCCCAGCGGGTCCCCGGTCCCGCGGGCTGCCCGGCTGCCTCCCGGGCCCTGCCCGCTCCCAGCTCGGGGAAGGTTCCCCGCGCCGACTCCTCGGGAAGTCCCAGGGGACCCGTCCCGGTGCCCTGCGGCCCCTCCGGTAACCCGGGCCGGGCCGGGGCGGAGCCGTGCAGCCGCGAGGCTGGGCTGCGGTTCGCGGTTTGGGCCCCTTCAGGTCCCCCAGCCTCAGCAGATGAGGTGCTGTTTCGAGCAGAATGTCCGAGCAGTTGGCGCACTTGCCCTGTCCCCGCTCCGCTGGACGGTTCGGGCCCGCCCGGGCACCCGGCTGAGTGCGGCTCTGCCGAATCCTTCCCAGTGGCACCACAGCCCCGTCCCGGCCCCGCTCGCTCGGCGGTGCAGCCTCAGCTCCGGCCTGTCGTGAGCACATCTGCAGCTTCTGGTGTGTAGCTGGTGCTGCTTGGGTTTCCCTTCATTTGATGGCAGCACAAGCACCAAACAAGACTGAGAGAGAGGAAACTCAGTCCTTATCCAAAGTAATTTTCCCGGCCACTGGACTCCTGAGTGAAGTCCCCAAGGTTGTCACCCTGGTTTTATCAAGGTCAGAGCTCACCAAGTGTGTCCAGTCCTTAATGCAGGCATGACCACGGTGGCCCTAAATGGGAGGTTTGCTTTGCACCATTAGTGCCTTCATTCCCCAAGAGCAGCTCCTTATTTCCCTTCTTGTTTTCCCCAGATGCCACCCAAGTGTTTTCAACTGTTCACCAGGATCCCATGGCTGTGTGGCTCAAGTTCTCTGCCTCCCTGAGCCCACAGAAGCCACCAAAACCCAGTGACAAAACCAGGCAGCTCCAGAAAGGGAGCAAGGGGACAATTACACTTTCATCACCAGTTGTTTGGGGTTTGAGATTATGCCAACTCCCCACACATCCCAGAAAAACTGGTCCAAGTGGTTGGAAAAAGGCAAAGGCCCTCAAGGGCTGACGACCAGCTCAGGGCAAGTCAGAGCATGGCTAAAGCTTAGAGAAGGCAAAGAAAAAAGGTTCAAGGGGCTGGTGTGGCTTTTAGCTGCCTGACCAGGTAACAGTTCAGGTGACAGTTCAGCCATGGGTGTCAGACCAGTCATGGATAAGAAACCTCTGGAGAGAAAGAGGACTGGGAGCTTTTGGGGCAGAAGAATTTGTCCTGATTTCTAACAAAATTAGGGTACACACTACTGTCGGCTGCCGCTGCCAGCAACTCCAGGCATGGACTGTGTTACAAAGGGAATCACAGCAAGAGAGGAAGGCCAAATTCCCCGTGGGATGAAACACTGGTGGCAAGAACCCAAACACTGTCCCAGGCTGGGTCTCCCTTACATCAGAGAGACCCACCAGCCACTGGGAACACGGCTTCTTGGGGCAGTGACCTGGGCCCTCCTGAGCACAGCATCAAGGAGAAGCACTGCAGTCATGGGGGGCTATCTCAGGGGGGCTGTAAGGCAAGTGCCTCAGTAAGACAACCTTGGGGTGCTGCTGGGGTCAGAGGAAATGTCCCAGGGACCAGTGTCATGGATTTACAGACGGTGTAACAGGGTCTGACCCTGGGACCCTGCTAAGAATGCTGAGTTCAAGTGAATGTTTCCATTGAGTCTTTAGTTAGTTCTTTGGTTACAGCTCGAGCTGGTGCTTCCAGAGAGGAACCCCTATCCCAATTCACACCTCTCAATTATACCCCTGACACTCATCACCCAGTCCAAGTCAATCACTGAATTCTGGTTGGCAGTATCTTGATTTCTTGCTGGGTTTCACTGGAGCTGGGCTGGCTGCCTTCTGATTTTACTTTATTCTCCTGGGATTGTCTCCTCGGTCCTTATCATCTCCATTCTGCTCATAGCTTCTGAATTCCGAGAGTGCTTTGTTAGCAGCATAATTTTATCAAAAGTTTATGTTTGGTCAGCTCGTACGGCCTAAGGCTTTGGCTACTTCAGGTGCTAATGATGAGCCAGCAGTGCTAAACGAGACTGTTCAGACAGGAGAATACAGTTCATCAATTTCTGCTGTAGCATCAGCACTGAGCTGCCCAGGACCCCCGTGCCTCCACCAGGTCCCGCGGTTCTGCATGCTCCCTGTATTCCTGCACGTTCCCTGTATTCATTCCCACACATTCCCTGTATTCACACACATTCCCTGTATTCCCACACATTCCCTGTACTCTCGCACGCTCCTGTATTCCCGCACTCTCCCTGTGTTCCCGCACGCTCCTGTATTCCCGCACGCTCCTGTATTCCCGGCCGCGCTCCCTCGGTGACGCCGTGGGCGAGTGGGACCGGGGGGCAGAGCCAGCCCGCGTTTGAGGCCGTGCCCGGCACCGGCGGCAGCCGTGGCCACAGCGTGACCAAAGGTCGCCTGCACCGCCCGCCGCCATGCCCTCCCGCCATGCCCTCCCGCCGCGCGGAATCGCTTCCTCCTCCGCCCGGCGCCGCGGGGAAGCGCGGGGTGAGAGCCGGGGAGCGTGAGCTGTGCCCTGCTGGGGACGGCCCTGCGAGGGCCGCCGCCATGGCCCGGCAGGAGCGGGAGAAGAGCGTGGCAGAGCAGAAGGTGGCTGGCATCTCCCGGAGGTTCTCCTTCCTGGATGCCGCCCAGCCCCGCGCGGGCAGTCTGGGCCGCAGCTCCCATCTCTGGCCAGCCACCCTGGAGAGCAGGGAGCGTTTCCATACGCTGCAGAAGATGGACACCAACAAAAGCATCAGCTGGGGCAGGCACAGCCTGGGGAGCTGGGGTAGGACTTCAGGCAGGTTCTCCATGGGCTCCAGCAGTACCCGGAGAAAGGAGCTGAAGGAAATCCTTCTGCAGAGCAACAGCCCTGGCAGCACCATGCGGTTTGCCACTGCTCAGAAGACATCCAACAGCAGCAGTCTTCCTGCAGGGCTGCACCAAGAGCAGAAGCCTGAGCAGAGCCCTGATCTGCTGCCCCTTGTCCTTGATCCCCTGGAGCACGCGTGGCTGCTGACGGTGGCCGAGGGTGATGCGGACAGCATCATCAAGCTGCTGGACCTGGATCCCAGCCTGCTGACCAGGAGAGACTTTGTGACGGGCTTCACTGTTCTCCACTGGCTTGCCAAGCATGGCCACCATGAGAGCTTCATCCAGGTCATCTCCCATGCCCAGAAGAAAGGCTACCCTGTCAACATGAACATCCCCACAGCCAGCGGCGGGCTCACCCCCTTGCACCTGGCTGCCTTGCAGGGACACGAGGTGCTCATCAAGGTGCTGGTGGGAGCTTACGGGGCAGACACCACCTGCAGGGACCACAACGGGCGCAAGGCTTGGCAGTACCTGCCGGCAGACACCTCCAGGGACCTGAAGGAGCTGGCAGGGGCCTTGGAGGAGGACTTGGTCCAGCTGCACTCTCACAACACCAACAACAACTGTAAGTCATCCAGAGAGGCTGGGGCAGGGCAGGACTCTGTGGACTCTGGGGCCGAGGGAAAAGCCCAGCACTCCTGGAGCCTATCAACTCTCCGAGGCTTTGTTAGACAGGCATTTGCTTTCTTCCACGAGCGCTGAAGCTCTCCTGGCCCCATTCACCTGTAAACCCATGCTGGATAGCAGCTGGAAAAGCCTGCAGGGAGCTGGGAACCTTGGGTGCTCAAAATCCTGGCCAGGTGAGGGTTAAACTATGGCACCATGGCCACCCTGGGTCTCGTGGTCTTTTGGGGCTGTTCTGGTGTGTGTGTAGAGCACCATGGCCATTGGGAGCGTTACCTTGGGACAGCCCCTTCCAAAAAACTGCAGAGGGGGTTTTGCCCCGTGTCCCTGCGGATGGGGACTCCTTGCTGCATCCCAGCAGATCCCTCTGCAGTAGGGGCTCACATGTCAGCTCTGCTGTGGGGAGCTGCTTCTCCAACACCCCGTGTGCCCACAGGAGGAAGCTGACCCACCATGTGTGGATCGCACACTGCAAACGCTTTCCAGCTCCCTGTGAGATCCCCTGATCTCTACCATGTGCACCTTCTCTGGGTTGATGTTTATGACAGTTGATTATAAAGCTGATTCTCAGTAGAGTCAGAGCTAAGGGCCCTGTTTGTGAGAGAAGGCCAGGCCAAGAGAAGCTTTTCAAAGTGCAAAACGACTCACACTGGCAGCCCTTGCCTGGAGATCCCCATCCCAGGAAGCTTGAAATGCTCAACCCCATTAGGAATGGGGGCAGAGCTAAGGAGGCAGGAACGACACCAGTGTGGCAGCGTGTGACGGCTCCTGTGGGGATTAGAGTTCAGGAACAGCTCTGGAATGATGATTCATTCTCAGAAACTGTGGAAAAGGTATGTGAAGGCTGTGAGATTATCTTTATTGCTACTGTGGTCATGCTCAAAAATGAAACTGAAGAACATTGCTGCAGCAGCGTAACACCGCGTGTTTGTCTCAGTCACTGCATTAAAAGGGCAAAGCCTCTGCTCATCTCTTTGTGTTTTGTTCACCAAGCGGAGCTCTGCCCTGATGATTTACATTCTCAAAGGCCAGGACTGTTTCAAAATATCTTCAGAAAAACAACAGCCCCTTCCTCTTTTTCATCAGCATGAGACTATTCCTATGCCCTGAAATAGCAGTCCCATTTGAGAAGTGCTTCTCAGAGGGGAACCGGGGAGTTTCTGTTCCCCAGGGCAGCCCTTGCAGGGACACCTCCTTTGGGAGGGCCCTTGTGGTGGTTTCCTTCCAGCTGCCTTTCAGGGGTTCTGCAGGGGTGACCAAGGGACTCAAGGTGATCTGGCCTGGCTACACGGCTGAATTTGCATCTTCATGCAGAAAGATACACAAGGACACACAGATAACTTCCTCCGGGGAACTAGAGCCTGGGAGTTTCACAGATCCTGAGCAAACCCCAGTTATATTCAGACTGTGTTTTGAAATGCTGCTTGGACACCAAAATAACCCAGTCTGCAGTAATGATGTGTGGAAGAGCAGCCTCCACATGAGTGAACAGGGATCCAGTGACTGGATAACGCCCATTCCAGGTGCCTAGGTGGACATATAGATGTGTATGGACATCTTTTTAATCCCTGAAGTCAGCAGCAGATACATACAAAACATACTAAGGCTAGATTTAATGCCTGATCTACAACAGTTTTGTAATGCTTTAGCTCTAACAGATTGAAGAAATTGGCAACACAGGTCCTTCTGGAACTGCTGTGGCCACATCCATGCTATGGGACAGCAGGCTGGCTTCCCACAGGTCTGCTCACGCCACCACAAACTCTATGAACAGCACTGGTGTCAAGTTCTGATAAATTCTGCTGTTGGTAAGACAGATAGGACTGACAAAATATTTTTGACCTATTAGTCTTCTGCCACCCTTTTGCAGCTGTCAGGGAAGAGGCACAGGATGGCTCTTACATCCTCCTCTGAGTACGGCACAGAGTAAACAGTGGAATTAATGAGAATTTCCTTGAAGGAGCCATTTCCTTGGCAATAGTACCTGTGGCTTAGTCACACTCCACCTGGAAACGTGGACCTAAATGTTCCATTTGAAAATAAAATTTTGATGCTGCACTTAAATACGACAAAATGATTTTCAGTAATTGCCTCCCCTTGACAGATAACCAAAACCCTCTAAAGACAGCTTTCCCCCCTATCTTTTGGTTATGGGTTTGACCCTGTATTCTGTGCTGAGACAAATTAGGTGGGGACTTCAGAAACAGCAGGACCAGAACTCTGCTTCTCTAGCTGTGTTACAACATACTCACCATGCCACCCCCTGCCCTGGCTGGGTCCCTTTCCACTGAGCAAAAATAAAAAAGATCTTCCAGTGACCCACCCCTTTGTCTCACTCTGGTCATTTTCATACCTACAGAAAAACAGTTGATTTGGATATAGAGACATGTCTAAAAAATATTCCTCAAGTATACAATCAGCTCTAACTTTGCTTTTCACTCAGAAAACAAAACATATCCACCAAAATCAATGGACTAGAATATCCAAATCTTTTTTTCTTTAAAGCTTCTGTTGATGTCTCAGTTATCCTGTGTTAGCCCAGTTCTCCATAGATTCCTGATCCCCTCTCACAGGGAGGAGAGGGCAAAGAGAGCTGCCACAGACAACAGAAAACATTCAAACCCAGAGGTATTTGTTCGGCTACAGTTCTGCAGAAGATTACACCCAAGTTTAATTCGTACTAAATTTACTTTGTGCTATCCCTTAATGTCCAGTTTGAAAAGCAGATTCAGTCAAACAGGGAATATAATACAAAGGGTTATTTTTCAAAACAGTTTCTTGGTTGGAGCTACTTCCATCTAATAAAAATATCACAGTAATGATAGTAATATGGAGACTCTCTAATAAATAGTAATAAATTGTTCAATCTATTGCTCAGGAAAGTTTTCCCACAAATGCCATGGAAAAAACTGTCTCTTTCCATTCTCAAGTCCATAAAATTACTGTTTTCCTCCTCAGCCAGATCCCCACAGACACAATTACAGAGAAACTCTATGAGCAGCTTTGCCTGCCAGAAGTGATGTGGAGAGGCTGGGGGAGGTTCGCTGGGTTTCAAGGCAGAATTCCAATCCTCAGCAGTGCTGTTATTTCCTGAACGCTCACTTCAAAGAGTGCAGAAGAGATTTAAAAATCATTGGGGTCAAAGTGGCTGCAGCACACGAGCCTCTGTTCAAACACCTCTGGCAACACTGTTTGCTGCTTTCCTGTTGCAGTGACTTACTGCTTCCCCCGATGATGAACTAGAGCCCAGACTCTTACCAGACAGGGTAAGAAACTCGAGGATACCTCTGAAGTATGAAGTTGGTAAAAATCCCAGCCCTGCTCGCCCCGACTGACAGAATCCTGCAGCACATTTTAGGAGGGAGAGACCTCATGACCTCTGAGTGAGATGTGTATTTCTTAGCACGTACCTGTTCAGCACATGCTGTGCCCAGCACTATTTACTCTGAGTTGCAATACGAAGGAGATAGATCTGTTTACCTTCAATGTGAAAAGCAGCAACACAGAAGGTGTGGCAGCCTGAAGCTTCCTCAGGAAGCTGCCTCTCAGGAATGGACCCATCACAAAGGGCTGAACCCAGGAATGAACCTGCACCTTGGCAGCCCTCAGTGTCAGGATGGGCTTTGCTGCAGCTGAAAACAGGCTCACAGCAACACGGATTTCCTGCTGACCAGAGCAGCTACCCCAACTCAGTGCTGCAGAACAGAAAGGACTGGGTGCAGAGCCACAGCCTCCTCCTCCACTTCCCTGTAGTAAATTGGTTTTACAAGCCCCAGCAGAGACTACCACCATGGGGGACCTGGAGTGCCAACTACCCAGAGGCTTTTAATTCCTTTTCTCCTCTCGTTTTTTTAAATAGCTGCAAACTCTCCCTTTGAGGCACATCTTAAATTTCTACCTGTCTGCTGAGACTGTTTTATACTAAGCTGCACCTGTGGTTGGCATTGACTTACCAAACCAACACTGACTTCTGCACTCTGGTTGTTTAACTCTGGTTATTTAATATCTCTGGGAGCACACAGACGTTATGTGCTACACTCTACAGTACTGCATTTTGTAAGAGATTTTCTTCAGTTCTGATTTTTACTTTTTTTTAAAATTGGTTCTTTGCTCCTGAAGGTTTACAGTCAGTGAAAAGGAACAGCCTTCTCTACCTGAAAAGAGCTGCCAAGGTTCCTCATACTAAGTGAGAATACAAGTAACATTACTGTGAATTTCATTGTTACAATCCCACCACATACGTATGAAATAATTTCAATGAAGTCATTCAGGTCCATGTTTATTAGTAAGCCTGTGCACTGTCACTGCGCATGGTGATGCCTGAAAGAACACTAATAGAACACAGTCTCCATGTTTCAGATACAAAGATTTTCCCAGTTAACATCAACATCCCAGACCAGCTTATAAAAACCCCACGCTGGGGACTGCAGTCCAGCACCACAGAAGGAATGACTTGAGGGTGTTCTGACACGATCTGACACAGAAAGACCAGTGTTCATTAGAGCTCCTGGTACACTCTCTCTTACAAGCCCAGTTTGGTCCTCCTCCAGTGTCTCCTTTTGGAGTTGTACCTAAGACAAAAGCAGAGTGAATTAGCAAAGTGCACACACACATTTGTTAAACATGAGAGCAGAACAGCACATGAAGTCTCTTCCAGGAAAGCACACTAATTTGAGCATGAACTTGTCCATATTAAAAACAAATGCTTTCACCAGGGGGTGGGTGAAACCATAGACAGTATTAACAGAGTTGCTCTCAGCAGGAAAATGGCAGCACTCCCACAGCAGGAAGCACTGCAATTGCAGCCTGCTTTAACACAAAGCTTGGACAGAACCAATGGCCCAGCTACTCAAATGCCAGGAGACAAAAATCTCTGATTTTGCCCTATGGTCAAGTATTTCGAAGTACTGCAATTGAGCTAAAACAGAACCCAGTTGTAACGTGGCATGTGGAAGACAAGGATCCAGCTAAGTGCACACACCACTGATCCTGCCTACACACAAGCTGGGAGCAGCTACAAGAACAGAACCTAGCAATGTTGTGCTGTGTCACTGCCTGAGCCAGCCAGTGCTGCTGTTGCTCTTCTCACTGCTTAGAACAAACACAGGAAGAGAAGAAGGAATTCTGTTGCCTTAAAAAGCCCAGATGAAGAAGTGCATGAGATAAAAAGCTCTCTGACTGCACGAGTGACCAAACTATGCTGCAGCTTTCAACTGAAGGACTTGGACAGGCACCACCCTGTGCATGCCCCACGTGCACCCACTGTGTCACAGCACTCAGAATTTCCCTAAGCACAATGCTTGAGAACAAACACCACAGGAAAGCAAGGAACTATGGCAAATTACACACCATCCCCTGAACCTCGGGGCTCCCATGCTCAGGAACTGTTCCTTGATAATGCAGGAGCCCAGAGGAGCAGCTATGAGAGAAGACAGGTATTGGGAAGGGGAACATCAGGAACAGAGAAGCTACCAGGGTACAAAATCATCCACACGTACAGTAAGTTTTCACTTTACATGTACCATCACTGAACATCTGTGGACACTTGCAGAGCACTGGTGCAAAACCACTACAGAAGAAAATGGCACGGAAGGCCCACGCTGCCTCAAGAGGCCTCACCTGCATGGCCCGCACAGCCACCAAACCGCGCTTTTGCTGGCACACGCGCCATCAGCTCCCGCCGTCGGCCCGTACCGCCCAGGCCGCCTGGCTAAGCCTGCGCGGCAGCAGCTCCTCAGAGGGCACCAGCCAAGCTCATTACCTGATCTTATTGCCGGTCTTCATGCGGATCCACTGCGGGATGGGCCGGTTCTGCTTCTGCTTCTTGGCGAGGAAGCGTTTGATCTTGAAGGTCTTGTGCGACGACTGCAAGAGAGCGCAGCAGTCACTCCCTCCGCCAGCCCGGCACAGCCCCGGCCCGCCAGGCCCCGGCGAGCCGGGAATGCTGTGCCCGGCTCCCTCCCGCTCCCCCGCGGCCCGCCCNATGGCGCGGAGCGGCGCGGGTCCCGGCGATGGCGGCGTCCGAGGAGGCGGAAGGGGGCGGAGCGGCGATGGCGGCGCGGGCGCAGCGCCCCTTGCCGGCCCGGCGGTCCCGCACGCAGTGAGGGACGGCGGCGGCCCAGCGAGTTTGTGCGAGTTTATTTGGGTTTAGTACAAAAAACAGCTATGGCTAAAATTCGCTAGCTTGGGAGGAGCTGCTACTGGCGAAGTCTCGTTCTGGGCTGTAAAACAATACTTCAAGTTATGAGGGAAGATGAAGCAGTTCTGAGAGGGCAAGAGTTCAGAAGCGTTTCAGATTTGAGAGAAGGGAAGATGCTGGAAAAGAACAGGATGCCCAAACCAGCTACATTTGATTAAAAATAAGCATTTCAATGTAGGGAGACTTTACATGAGAATTTATCAAGACATATTCAACTATTAAGCCAGCTTATTCATACACTCCAACTTAAGTTACTTTATCCAGAGAACCACTGAAGAGGACGGTCTCTCCCTCCCTAACACGGTTACTGCACTGCCAGATGTTCTGCTTATGTGCCAAAAGGCTCCTGTCCACCGGTACCTCAACAACCCCAGCCTGTGTATGTATCTCAGTGCTAAACTGACGCACTTCAGCTTTCACTGCCTCAGGCAGGAGCACCACACAACATAGCAACACCTGTGTTAACTCCAGGCAACTCCAAGCTTCCTCTGCTTAAATGCATCCAACACTGGCTCCAATTGCCTTACAGTAGAGCTCTGGCTTTTGATCCAGGTGTCATCCCCTCCTGACCACAACTCATTTATTACCAAACTTAAGGCCATAAAGTCTTTCTATTTCACAAAGATTCTCTTCTCTGTTGTAGTTAGATGCTGGGAAAATAAATTCAAATAACTGAAAATATTACAATGAGAACACATTTCAAATTCCGAATCTACAACTGAGGTTCTTTAACCAGAAACATCCAACAGCACAATGCCCCCTTTTCTTCCTTTGTTCCTTCTTCGCTCCGAAGGCACTTCTGGATTGCGTAGTACATGCTCTTTGGCTGCACAGACAGTCAGAACACATAAGGCTTGCACATCAGTCACTCCTCTTCCTTCGTGTGACTGGTCTCACCCTCTTGTTTCTTATCCACTCCCTGATCTGGGGGCTTTGCAGCACTGTCTTCATACTGACACAATCTGCTCCGGCTTCGGGCTCCGGGCTGGTACAGCTGCATTGCTGGGCGATCCTGAAATAAATCAAAACTATTTAGACTCTTTCACAGCTCCAGGCTCTCAGGGTTATTATGGCATAATTTTTATGGTATTAGAAATGGCTCAAATTCAAACTTTTCAGGTTAAGTTTAATTATTCCACAGTGGTGGCAATGTAACTTCAACTGTCCCAAATCAAAGTTGTCTCTGTTGTAAAGCAACACCCCTGTTCAAGCCACAAAGAACACTGCTCGTAGTTGAGGTTATTTTTAACGAGTTTCCCGTTGAGTTCAGCTCCCACTCTCTCAGAAGAAGGGCCAACTTCAAAGTTTCAAAACCCTGAGTTTCATTTGTACCTGACAATGTCTTAAGTGATACAGAAAACAAGCACAGTGATGTTGCAAAAACAAATTTTGTAGAGTAGATAAAACTACACTCAAGACAATATTTCTTGAGCCTACAGGACATGTCATAATCTGCAAGTTGCAGTTTCCTATTTTAAGGAACCTGTTCAATCACACTCCCACTTTGAGATGCATTTTCAGGCACCTATAACATCAGCAGACACAGGCAGATTACTGACACTCTACCAACACCTTAAAGAGACAGCCTATGGCACAAGTTAACAAATGAAAAGGGATCAGTGTCTTACAATTTAACCCATGTTTTCTTGGCTTAGTTCTTACACAGTGACAAGAAATACCACTGTTAAGCAAAGTTTAGTGGACATTTCTAGCAATGACAGAGTTTGTTGCCAGAACAGGGAGAAGTTTCAACAGAGAAACCACATGGTTCTTCCCTTGAAGTGCTTTTATCCTAAAAACCACAAACTGATCCCTATGAACCAACACATGAATTTAAAGAAATCCAGTACCTTGTTTCTGATACGATCCCTCTTAATTGTATCCTCTTTTTTATCGTCTTTGGTTACTTTCTCAGATTTGTCCGTGCTGCTGGTAAAGTCTGTAAGATCACTTTTCTTTCCCTTTTCTCTGAGTAAGTCTCTCTCCTTTTTCACCTCTTCCTCTTTTCTTCTAAAAACCTTCTCTTTCTCATAGCGCTCTTTCTGCCTCCGACGCTCCTCTTCTTGGCGCCTCAGTTTCTCTCTCTGTGCTCTCTCATATTCTCTGTCTCTGTCAAAATCTCTATCTCGATCCCTGTAGTCCTTTACACACTCATCTTCTGATCTGTATGAAAACAAAACTGAAAATTAAGCTCAAAAGATTCATCAAACAGAGCTGGGAGATCAATGTAATAGTGGTGTAAATGTGCAATAGGAAGACGACACACTGGCAGGTTCTAGGGAGCTCTTGGGAGGCTGTGACAGCCCAGGTCATGCAGGGCAGCCAGAGAGGACACTGACCACTAGAGCTTCCCAGCCTCCCACTTGCATAGCTGGCTGAGTCTCTTCTGGCTTTGAAAAAACATCTGAATTTGTCTGTCTTATCTGTATTTCTCACATGGCAGAACTGAACCTCGAACAGATCACGGAGCTGTTGAGAATTACATTTTCCACTTTGACTTTTTACAAGACTTAGAGGGACTGGTAACTGGAGAACACCTCTCCTCTTGCCATGGTTATAATAATTATCTCATTGCAAGGACAGTGCTCACAGCCTGCTGCAGTCACCTACATATAGGCTTCTTTAGTGGAGTTCCTATAATGAGTTGTAAAAATATTAAAATCTGTCCACTAATGAAGAATTTTCAGGTAATTCACAGAGTTTTCTGTAATCATGAGGATGTGCACTGCCACAGAGAACACAGCCCATGCCTTATATCCGAAAAAACATTTGAAAGGAATTTCAAAACATGGTCATGGCAGAGCAGCCTAAGCCTCAGTACAACCAGGAAACAAGTTATAGATACATATATATTTATAGCAAGTACTAGAATACTTTTTTGCCTTCTCTTCTTTTGTCTCCCCATCAGATCGTTTGGCAGATGCACTACTCGCATTTTTTTCCTCCCTCAGAGTCTCTTTTTCCAGTTTCTTGGATTTTTCTTTTCTCTCCAAGTCTTTTTCATCTTTTTCAGGCTTCTTAAGTAGCTACAAAGAAAACAGAAGTCTCAACTAAAAAGCTCACTCTAATACATATTGCCTGGCACAACACCGAAATTGCATCAAAGGAACCACAGTCCAGTAAGAAGTAAACGTTAAAGAAATATTACTGCAAATCACAGTATTTCTAAAAGCTGGAGTGTATGAGTAAGCATTATTCACATAGCAGACTAGGATTTTTCTCCTAGACCAGGCCGTTTTAGAAAGCTTAAAAATAGTCTCCATTCCATGGTGAATTCACAATCCTGTTTACCATAGCATGTACAACAGTCACACGACAAAAACTTTAAATATTACTATGAAACATTACAGCATGTAAACCTTTACAATACCTGCTATTGAATATTACAAAAAATTGGTCATTTGCTAACACCAAACTCATGTGATTCTTCACACAATACCCAAAGCACATTTTGAGACTGATATACAAATAATAGGGGAAAGGGAGTGTAACAGTTTATAATAAAGAACTGTTCTAGACCTTAATCTTTGGTTCTTCTTTTGATCTGTCTCTTTCTTTTTCTGGGCATCTGTCTACTTTCTTCAATTTTTCTGCTTCTTTTCTCTTCCTTCTCTCCTCTTCCTTCCATTTTCTTCTTTCTTCTTCTCTTTGTCTTTTTCTTTCTAATTCTCTCCTCCTTCTCTCCTCTCTTTTTTCTTCTCTCAGTCTCTGTATATGTAAAAGCAAAGAGAAATAGTGTCACTCCACGCCAGAAAAAAATCTCTTTAAGCCATCAAGCAACTCACCTCAAAGCTGCCTCTATTATAAAAGAAAAAAAAAATCATCTCTATTGTTGTTGTGAACCTGAACATGTTGCAGCAGTATTTTTTTTACTCATAAGCCTTAATTTGTACTGTCTTAAAAAACCCAAACACAACACTGGCCTCAGCCTTTATCATTTGAATTTAATTAAATCTGCCTCATCTCTGATTTCTTCCACTGCTAGAAGTAACATTAGGTGGTAGGAGATCATCTACAAGGACCTCAGCCATAACTGCACTGAAATGGAATCTGTTTTGTCAGTGCAACAAGAGGCATTTTGCTGTAACCAGAATGTACACAAAGCACCACCATTCCTACAAACACAAAGAACCACCATTCCAACACTCCTGTCCTTTAAAATACATGAACCAGAAGCTGAAAAGTCAGGTCAAAAGCTCCTTCTTCAAAAGAAAGGGCACAAATATATCAACATACAATGAGCAAAACATACAATGAGCAAATTGTACTTGCAAACAACAAGAAAATTCTGGAGGTAAGTCTTACCTGTTTATTTTTCAGGAAGTTCAATAGTGGAGTAGTCTTTTTAGCTGGACAATAGATAAAACAAATATAAATATTTTGCCTTATCCAATACTGCAATACTCACAACAGAGCTGTATATGAAGTGAAGCAGCCTTACACATTCCCCTGCCTCCTCTCACATCCAGCAATACAGCAGCAAAACAAGTATTCCAAACCTATCTCCAAACAGTGGCAACTATTACAATCCTATAAACTTCTTTAGGATACTAATAGGATATCCATTACACCTATCTCTACATTCAGTCTGCATTAGGCTTTTCCCAGACTCTCTCATTTTTAAAGAGATCCCTGTAATATACTTAAAAAGAGCAACCTGGTCATTTTTTGGTGGTATTTTACCTAACCACACTATCTCTTAACTTTTGCCTGCATGGAACACCACTGATCACAGCACTGTGCATTAAACATCACTGCATCTCACTAAATGCAGCCACTTCACAGCCTGGTCTGGCTCATGAACATCTGCAAGAAGGAACTTTGTTATCTAAAACTTATACCTACAGAAGAATTTAAAGCTTGGGAACAAAACAAAAAACACTGAATAATATTAGCCTAAAGGTTTAACAAATACTAAGCAGGCACACAAAAGAATTCAGTTTCCTCCAGGTTGAGCTTCAAATTACAAATCATGTTTGTTTCTTTGTGATCTAGGAAAATGTAACTACAGCACACAGATTTCCATACCTATTAGCTCTTTGTTTCTTGCCTCTATTTCCTCCAACAAAGTTTCAGGAGTGGAGGTTAATTTTTCATCATCTGCACTGTAACTTTCCAAAAACTTCTTGTATTCTGGATCTACACAGAAGAGAAGGAAAAAAAAAGGAGGAAAAAAAAGAAGAGATACTGTAGCATGAAAAGTATTTGCACTGTGCACTGCTGGGTTACATTTACTCAAGTTGGGTCGTTTATATGCCACTCTTTTCATAAGTTAGCAGCTCTCAAATGAGCTGCTGTATTGTTCGTTTGGAACAATCATATTTAATAGATTTCTAGCTGACAAAGCAGTGCTCATAAACTTCACATATAATTAAGCAAACATCCTCTTGGTGGAACTATAATGTCACAGTAAAACCATTACATTCAAATTACTGCTAAGAGTTTCAAGTCTACACATGCAGAACAAACTAGCAAACAAAGATGTTATACCATCTTCGATAGTTCCAGTTTTGGCATCCTTCTTCTTACTCTTCTTTTTTGCAGCTTTTTGGAAAGGTGCAAATTCAACTATGGCAGCATATTCCTGACCTGTTAAGAGGAGAGGAAATAATATATTAAAATAAAGACGAAACACATATAAAATAGAGTTTATTACCCACACCTAAAGCAGGAAGGTAAGTCCCACAAGAAATATGCAATCGAAATATGCAATACTTACACAACATTAAAAAAATATTGTATTTGGAAAGTCATTTAATAAAAAAACCCCACTTTGCAGACAACAGAATTCATAACCTTAATACTCTCACAGTACTAACAAACCAGCAAATTCACAGACTGACAAGGCATACTGGATTAAAGATTGCCCATGACTGTCAGGTCAGCCACCTCAGTGGCACCACACCACATAACGGCCTCATCCTACAGTCTCTGTGTTCATTGTGCACAAAATAATATTTTAAGTTACTGCAACTGAGGCAAATCTCAGTTTTTGACAAAATAAAGTAGAATGCAACACATTACAAGCGGGCTTTAAAGCTTTATCTTCTGACAAGAACACTACATCTATGGCTGCACAAACCCAGCTGGGTATGGCAAACACCGTGTGCTGTTACACTAAAAACCAGCTCATTTAAAGGACCTAGATGTTATTGGAACTATGTACATATTCCTAGATGTATTGGAAATGTTATTTGAGGCACTAACCCCAAAAAAGTCAGACGTGGCTGCTCACACCCACCCCTCCAAAACTCAACCAGCAGACGGCACAGACAGCAGGGAAGCAAAACATCCATCGAGTGCCGTTCACTTGCCTTTGTGATCGACAAAAACGTAGCCGTCGAAGCGATCCCTGAAGAGGACTATGTCTTCCTGGTTCTTGAAGTTGATGTAGGCTCTGGAGAACATGTGCGGGTACAAGCTGCAGAGACACAAACCGAGAGCGCTCGGCTGACGAGGCGGCGGCGCCACCGGGGCCCGGCTGGCGGCAGCGGCGGCTCCCGGGAGCGCCCGGGCTGGGCCGGCGGCCGTACCTGGAGTCGTTCGCGAAGAACTCGAAGTAGTCGTGCTCGGGCAGAGGCTGCAGGTGCTCCTCCAGCTGCTCCTTCGTCAGGCTGGGCGGCAGCCGGCGGATCACCACCTGCGGCACGGCAGGACCGGCGCTCAGGGGGACGGGTCATTCCCGCGCCTCCCCGACACGGCCCGTCCCAGGAGGCCCCCGCGAGCGGGGGAAGGCCCCATCACAGAGGGGGAGCCCCGTTACCGGAGGGAGGAGGGGCCCGTTACAGAGGGCGAGCCCCGTTACCGGGGAGGGCGTCGTTCCCGGCGGCGCGCAGGCCCCACCTTGCTGAGCGTCTCCTTCTTGTCCTTGGGCCGCTCCAGGCGATCCAGCTCGGCGGCGCCGGCTCTGCCGTCCGTGCCGGCGGCGGGGCCCGTGCCCGACCCCGCGGGCAGCAGAATGCCCGGCCCGGCGGAGGCCCCGCGCCGCTCCTTGGGCCTGGCGTTCTCCTTGTCCTCCTTCATCCCGATCCCGATTCCGGCCCGGGCAGCGCCGCGCGCACCCCTGACCGCCGCCTCTCGCGAGACCGCGCCTCAGAGGCGCCGCGGCCTCCGCCGGACTACGACTCCCAGCGTGCACCGCGCCCGCCACCGCTGGTGCCGGTGCGGTCAGCGACCGGGACCGGGACCGGGACCGAGGTCGGTATCGGGCGAACTGGGACGCCGGCACGGCCTCATTCCTTGCCAAGGGACTGTTCGCCGGCGGCGCTGTCGCTCCCACCGCCCGCTCGGGCTCGCTGGGCTGTGAGGGGGCGCGGGGCAGGCCGGGAAGGGCGCGGGGCAGGCCGGGAGTGCCCCTGCGCTCGGTACAGGAGCAGCAGCACCGGCACCGATACCGGCACCGATACCGGCACCGGCACCGGCGGGATGTCTTTCGAGATCCTGCCCGGCATGGCCATCATGGGCGTCTGCCTCAGCGTCCCCGGTATGACCACCATCTTCATGCACCGCGTGTGCCACGGCGGCAAGGTCAGCGCGGGGCGGGGCGGCACCCCCGGGATCCGGGACCCCGAGGCTCCGCTTCCCCACCGGAGCCGCCCTTATTCCCCAGTCCCCTGCATCCCCCTGGGATCCCTTCCCTCCCGGGGCCCCCCTTCCCTCGGGAGCCCCTGCCCGAGGCCTTAAGAGGCAGCTCTGTGCCTGCAGGAGAAGAGGATCGCCCGCTATCCCTACGAGTGGACCCTGCTGGAAAGGGACCGGCGGCTGTCGGGGGTCAACAAGCACTACGTGCCCAAGGCAGGTTCTGGGGGGCCGGGCAGGTACCGCCGGGGGGAAGCGGGTCCCAGGCGCTGCTCCCCCATCCCCGAGCTCTGGGACGGCCGCTGAGGTGGGCGCTGGTCGCTCTTGGGGCTGTCAGATCTCACTCGATGCCTGCAGCTGGGCTGCCTCTGGGGATGTGCGTTTTAATTTTGTTCTAATTAAAACTTGGTTAATGAAATACAGTTTGAAAATCTGCATTTTCAGATATGCCTTGTTGCACATTAGTGGCAAGAATGACACGAATATAGCTGTTATTTTTTTTCTTTTCCAGGGTCTGGAGAACATAGACTAAGGCGGCAAGGCTTTGAAAAATCCATGTATCTATAGGAAAATGGTTTAACTCTTAAATAAAGCTATACATGTGTTCAGCCCTTTTATCTGTGTTGCTGTGATGGGGTGACCCTTGCTGCACACCAGGTGCCCACCAAAGCCACTTCGTCACTCCTGTCCTCAGCTGGACAGGGGAGAGAAAATACATTGAAAGGCTCGTGAGTTGAGACAAGGACAGGGAAAGACCATTCATCACTTACTGTCACAGGCAAATGAGACTCGACTCGGAGAAAATCCTTAACGTATTGACAAATAAGAGCAGAGTAATGAGAAATTAAAACAAATCACAAAACGCCTTCCCCCCACTCCTCCCTTCTTCCTGGGTTCAGCTTCACTTGTGATATTCTCTGCCTCCTCCCTGCTGAGCTGCACGGGGTGATGGGTGAATGGAGGCTGTGGTAAATGTCATCCCATGTCTCTGCTGCTCCTTCCTCCTCAGGGGAGGACTCTTCACACTCTTCCCCTGCTCCAGCATGGGGTCCCTCCCATGGGAGACTCCTTCACTAACTTCTCTAGTGTGACTGCTTCCCACGGGCTGCAGTTCTTCATGAGCTGCTCCAGCATGGGTCCCATGCATAAGGTGCAGTCCCTTCAGGAACCAGCTGCTCCAGCAGGGTACAAGTCCTGCCAGCAAACCTGCTCCAGTGTGGGCTCCTCTCTCCGTGGGCACAAAGGTCTTGCCAGGAGCCTGCTCCAGCATGAGCTTCCCACAGGGTCACAGCCTGGGCACACCCACCTGCTGCAGCATGGTGTTGTTCCTGGGGTGCAGGTGGATTTCTGCTCCATCATGGACCTGCAGGGGCACAGCTGCCTTACCCTGGCCTTGCACCACGGGCTGCAGGGCAATCTCTGTTCCAGCACGTGGAGCACCTCCTACCCCTGCCCCAAGGGCTCTTGTCATCCTGGAAGAGCAGCTGCTGGAAATTCAGTACCCTGTGCTCTGCTAAAACATTTCTGGCTTCTCTCATACCGTACCCGTGGTCCTTTCTCTCTGAAGGGCTGTGTGTTGCAAGCGCTGGTGTTCAGAGCCTGCAGCACCGGGCTGGACAGAGTCTCTGCCTGACAGAGCCTGGAGGCTGCTTTAGCTCCCGAATTGTCCTGAATGGCAAAAATATGACAAGCAGAGAATCCGCCTGGCTCCCACAGCTGTTTCCTTGCTGATACCGCCTTCCCTTCCCGGGACACGGCGGCTGCCGGGGAGGCGTTCCCGCGGGGCTCGGGACGCCCTGGCCTCGCCATGGTGACGGCACGGGCCGTGCCCGCGGGCCCGCGCGGCTCGGGCAGCA
>VZRO01003492.1:2500345-2532715 GCA_013397915.1 Daphoenositta chrysoptera
GGAAATAAAGTTTTACGGGTAAAATTAGAGCCCGTGACTCGCTGTTCTATATTTTTATGTTGTTTTTTGCAGTTTACTGGGGGGCTTTGAATGGGCAGTGCTGACAGATAGGTTACTTTGACTTAGCAGATCGGTTTTGTTACAGAGCTGTTTCAGTGTCTCGGTTTGAAATACAAAGCCTTGCAAATATATGACATGGGATCAAAAAAAGTTTATTTTTCTGGGGAAGTAGGTGCACTATCCATAGCGTTTTCATTAACTCAGTTGACTGGTAATATGCAGATACACAGGTTCCTCTGTATGACCATAAATAAATTCATATTATTGGGCTTTCTCATAACAATTTACAGAATATTTCACAATTAAAAAGAATTACTAATAATGTTTAAAGCTGCTTGAGGGACCAAAAACTTCTATCTTCTTGGTTTTATAATTAACCTTATTTGATGTTGCATAAGATAAGGTGTTGTTTCTCTGTTCCCCACCTTGTAAGAACAGAGGATATATTCAGAATTCTACTTAGCTTGTGTAGAAGGTGAAAGGACAAACAACAAGAAACAAATTTGTGGAGTGCAGTGGCACATAATCTTCCAAAAAGTATCTCAGATTTGTTTTCTTCTTAAGAAGCAATAGACAGTAAATATGTGAATGCTGTCATGCAGTTAAAACTGTAAATCTGCATTTTTACTAATTTGAAATATTTTGCTTTCCTGTTGTAGGAATGGAGGGGAAAAAACTTATTTCTGCAACAGACACACAGTATTCTAGCGTGCTCCTTCAGTCTTTGAATGAGCAACGTGGCCATGGACTTTTTTGTGATGTTACAGTCATCGTGGAGGACCGGAAATTTCGAGCTCACAGAAACATCCTTTCAGCCTCAAGCACGTATTTTCACCAGCTTTTCTCAGTGGCTGGTCAAGTGGTTGAACTGAGCTTTGTAAGAGCAGAAATTTTTGCAGAAATTCTAAATTATATTTATAGTTCCAAAATAATCAGCATTCGATCTGATTTACTTGATGAACTGATTAAATCAGGGCAGCAGCTGGGTGTTAAATTCATAGCTGATCTGGGCATACCTCCGGCCGAAGGCAAAAATGTGCCAAGCGAGGTCAAAGACAGTGCTTCAAAAACTTCAGCTTCTAGCCCAAATCAAAGAGATGCTGAAACACAGGTAACTGTAATCAGGCCAGAGAGTCAAGAGGCAACAGATGGGATGCCAGTTATAACACAGTCATTCTCCTTACATGGCATAGAATATGAGACTACCAAAATTACAGTGAGCGATTCGGATGATGAGGATGATGATGTAATTTTTTGTTCTGAGATTGTTCCTCCAAAAGAATGTACTAAAGACAAAAATGCTGCAAGCCAGAACCAGCCTTGCTCAAGTCCAGCTGGAGCTTCTGACCAAAAATCCTGTGGCAGTGGTGGCTCTCCCCATTTGACGAACACCACAGCAGCTCAAAACCTCACTTTGTCTGCCAGTCAGCTGAGCCCAAACCAAACACAATCAGGTGCTGAATCACTTGTCTCGGCAGCACCCCAGCATTTTACTCCCAATATCATTGTGCTAAACAAGCCTCTGCTTAACTCATCACTTGGTGCCAGCTCCTTGCATCAAACACACGTGACTCCTACAATTAATTTACTTGAGGAGAACCAGCAGCCAGCTAATAATGGCTCCGTAACTGAAGTGGAAGCAACTGCTGTTGATGATGAAGAGGTTGTTGAAGATGATGTTGATATCATTAGCTCCTCTAGTCCTGGTTCGGTCAGCAGCAGCTCCTTGGTTCAGCAACCTGCTGTTCCTACGGCAGCGAGCACTGAAGGATCAGGTGTACAGAAAAAACAGGTTGTTACATATTCCCAAGAGCAATCTGCTAAACCTGGAGAATTTAAAATAAAAATCTCAGATGTCCTTTCTGGAAACAACAAGGAATTAAGTTCGGGTCTAGCATCAAAGAATGTGGCAGATGGGCAGAAAATCATAACATTAGATACAGCAACTGAAATAGGAGGCTTATCCACAGGCTGCAAGGTTTATGCTAATATCGGTGAGGATACCTACGACATAGTCATCCCTGTGAAGGGTGATGCTGAGGAAGGGGAAGCCAAGCCTGATGAGACGCCCAAAAAGTCTGGAGATGAATCTCCCAAGGGGAAACGCATGAAAGTAAAGCACGATGACCACTACGAGCTGATAGTGGATGGCAGAGTGTACTACATTTGTATCGTGTGCAAGAGGTCGTACGCGTGCCTGACGAGCTTGCGGAGACACTTCAACGTCCACTCCTGGGAGAAGAAGTACCCGTGTCGCTACTGTGACAAGGTGTTCGCCCTCGCAGAGTACCGCACCAAGCACGAACTCCACCACACCGGCGAGCGAAGGTACCAGTGCTTGACCTGTGGCAAATCTTTCATCAGCTACCAAATCACGGCCTCCCACATAAGGTCAGTTCACAGTCAAGACCCTTCTGGAGACACCAAGCTGTACCGGCTGCACCCCTGCAGGTCCCTGCAGATCAGACAGTACGCCTACATCAGCGACCGCCCCAGCAGCGTCCCCGTGATAAACGAGGGGGAGATTGTCTATCGGGTCGGCTCAGGGAAGGATGGCACTGAAGGAACAACATCCAACCCTCCAGCCAAACAAATCACCTGGGATGATATTTTCGTTCCGCAGGGAAATGAAACAATTTTTAAACAAAACCCGTCAGAGGGAAGTACTGAGTTTGAGTTTGTGATACCAGAATCTTACTGAAATGTTTTAAATGCTGGAAGAAGGAATCAGTGCAGGAGCATTACAGCTGTTTTAACTGAACTGTTGAAATTGCTGTAAAATCAAAGGTTAGAGTCAAAACAAGTTAACTTGTTCTACCAAGTCACCAAATGGTAGCACTCAGATGGACCATGTTAACTGCAGTGATTTGTGGAAGCAGTTAAGCAGAAAATTTATGTGAATAGAGAGTGAGACATTTCTAAGGCACTGGCAGTGTTTTCTGGTATGTTAAATTTGAACAAAACATGAGGATTTGTAGCTTGAAAATGTACAATTCCTTCTAAAGAGCTAGAAATATTTCTAAAATTATTGAGGTATTTCCTGTACCCATACTTACCATGTAAACCCTTTCTTTCATATTAGCACTTTAATGCTGAATTCTGTTTAGATGTTAACCAAGAAAACAGCAAGATTTTTTCATCATAATATCTTGGTCATGGAAACATTTAAAAAAAATAATCCCACAACTTGCATCTGTGAACAAGGGGCCAAACTACATGATCCCCTACTACACTGGAGTAGTCTGTTTTTGAGCTAGCATCTTAATTCTGCTTTTATAAATATTATGAATTACCTATCTTCATGCAAAAAGTCTTGTCAACAAGCAATACTCAATTAGGGCTAACTTGAACAAACTTTACTTACTTTACTTGGCATTGTGGTGAGCAAAGTATTCAGTGTCCTGGACCATGATATTTTACTCTTTTTACAACAGGAAAAAACCAAACTCCACAAAGCTCAATAGTGAAGAAGCTTAGAACACTTAGGAAGGAGATAATTTTACCTTCTTAAAGCTTGGGGAATATTGTTAGGTTTTCTTACTGCTGGAAAAAATGCCAGTAATTATGTTGATATAAAGTGCTGTTCCTTTTTTTTTTTTTTTTCCCACTTCAAGAAGAAGGGCTTCGGTCCGGAATTTTAAAATTTATCATAATGGTTTTTTTTTTAGCTGAAGGCTTCAAAACTATGAATTCATGTAAGTGCTGTATTGGTTCAGCACTGAGACTGCCTGTTGGGCTAGATCTTCAAATGAAACAGGGGTTTGGATTTCCCCCCACAGTTGCCCCCATTTATACATTTTGGAAGATGAGGACTAAACCAACAACCAGAAAATACCCTTTATCCACCATGACCCAAAGTATAATTTCTCTGCAGTTGTCATCTGTTTCCAGGTTTGGGTTTATTATGTTGCCCTTTTATTCTCCTTGCAATTGGTGCCTGTTTAAGCACTTAGAAGACGAATTAGATGTCCAACTTGATCAGGAAATGGTAGAGCTGGGAAAAACAGCTGTTTACTGGAGTCATAGTTTAGCATTTCAGAGTTAGTGACTTGTTGAATTTTTGTAAATGGTAATATGAAAACTCCTCAAGTTCTAGAGGTGACTGAGAAAGACTGTTGTGCATAGTACTAGTTATGGAAACCTTTCATTGGTTAAATTGCAGTTACAGGTTTCACTTTTCTTTTTCATGTTTTAGGTAAGCATCTTGATTTTATGACTTTCAAAGTTAAAGGTTTTAGACATAAAGTACTTAGACAGAAAGGCACTTAAATGCTAAATGGTTCAAATATACCTTCAGCTACAAAAAAGATACCAGAAATCTGTGTGAGCAAGGATGGGAGGAAGATTTGTTTACCTGGTGCATGTAACACTCAGCACTTCTCTTTTGTCAGTCAACAACATGATACACCTGATTATTTCCAGATGATCATAGAGACCCCTTTGAATACGATGGGTAATGCTTTAAGTGTGGGATGTAACTGAGGTGGCATTTCTGCAGTCAAACATTATCCTCATGTGACATGAGTGTGCATTGCCTGTGTCGGCACAGGCAGCTCGGCCACGGCTGGCTGGTGCTATGGTGGGACTTCCTGAACTTTGTGACGAGACAAATACAATGGTTTTTTTGTTACTGACATGACACATGTTTAATCACAGAATAGTCTTTGAGTTGGAAAGGACCCACAAGGATCATAGAGTCCAACTTTTAAGTAAATGGCCTGTATGGGGGTCTGGAATTAAGCATACATTACAAAGTGCAAAAGTAAACATAACAGCTATCACTATTTGCTGCTGATACATTTAAAACCTTAAATTAAACTGTGCCTAGTAAAGGTCTTTTTTTGGAGGAAAACTGGAAAATTAGGGCTTTGTAACTATTTTTGCTAGAAGACTCGTGCTTGCATGTGTCTCAGGGTCTTCAGTTTTCCTTGGAAGTGATTTTTGATATCCAAAGTCCAGAGGTATGTAAAGCATTTTTTTGATTTCACTTCCAGTATTTATTGGTTTGGAAACATTTAAAATCCATTCTTTTAAAACTTTTTATGGGGCCATGAGTAAGCTTTTATATTTAGATTTCTGGCTATTGCACTTATATTTGTGGTTTTGTTTCTTTTTGTAAGCATTTAACTTCCAGTTTAACTTAATGAAAAAACTTATGTAAATATTTAGAAATTGGCTTTGGGATAATGGAAGAAAAAGGTTGAATCTGACAAAGCATTTATATAGAAGTTAAAAATTTCAACAGACTAAGGTAGCAAACCTCACAGTCATTTATTATGCATATAAAACCATTAACAGATCTGCTGCAGAATATGGTAACGGTGGCTGCATCCTCACTGTCTGGTTTCTTTGGGGATTCATACCATAACATTCCACTATGTGAACTAAATAAATATTGAAATAACATCTGCTGCTTATTTATTTTGTTCTGTTAAGGCATGCAGCTTATAAAAAGATGCAGAAGCTGACAACTATATACATTGAATTCTGAGTTCTACAGCAATTGCCTAGGAAATGTTCTATGAGAAACATTCCTTGGTTTTCCCTGGTGTGTTGTGTATATAGTTGTACAGTCTTTCCTTAACATACTTTTTAAAGTTGTGTTCTACTTTTCATTAATCAATATGTGATATTAGTTCTTAGAGCTTTCTATGGCAAAAATAAAAAAGTTTAATTCTAAAGAGGGTGTAGTCTGTTTCTTTTTGATGGCAACTCAGTTTTTATAGTCTAACATGTTCGTAGCTTCCTTTTCCAGGTCTTTGGGAATAGCAGGGAACCCACTGTGGGGGGGAAGAAGGAGACGTGTTTTTATTTGGGCCTGAGTTTTGTTTGTTTTGATGCTGTTTAACTGGTTTTGCTGAACGCTTTTCAGGAAAGCAAATTAGCTCAGCAACTTCAGAGTGTTGTGAGCTGAATGCTGTGATAGATGGGAACTCTCAGGACAGGCAGAGCTCCTGTGGAACAGTCTGACCAGCTGCTGGCATAGCAGATGAGCTCAAAGTCAAAAAGCCGTACCTAGTGACCAGCTAAATGTGCCTAGTGACCAGTGAAATGTACCCATGACTAGATAAATGTGCCTAGTGACCAGTGAAATGTATCTAGTGACCAGTTAAATGTACCTAGTGACCAGTGAAATGTACCTAGTGACCAGTTAAATGTGCCTAGTGACCAGTGAAATGTACCTATGACTAGATAAATGTGCCTAGTGACCAGTGAAATGTATCTAGTGACCAGTTAAATGTACCTAGTGACCAGTGAAATGTACCTAGTGACCAGTTAAATGTGCCTAGTGACCAGTGAAATGTACCTATGACTAGATAAATGTGCCTAGTGACCAGTGAAATGTATCTAGTGACCAGTTAAATGTACCTAGTGACCAGTGAAATGTACCTAGTGACCAGTTAAATGTGCCTAGTGACCAGTGAAATGTACCTATGACTAGATAAATGTGCCTAGTGACCAGTGAAATGTATCTAGTGACCAGTTAAATGTACCTAGTGACCAGTGAAATGTACCTAGTGACCAGTTAAATGTGCCTAGTGACCAGTGAAATGTACCTATGACTAGATAAATGTGCCTAGTGACCAGTGAAATGTATCTAGTGACCAGTTAAATGTACCTAGTGACCAGTGAAATGTACCTAGTGACCAGTTAAATGTGCCTAGTGACCAGTGAAATGTACCTATGACTAATTAAATGTACCTAGTGACCAGTGAAACGTACCTAGTGACCAGTGAAACGTACCTAGTGACCAGTGAAATGTACCTATGACTAGTGAAATGTACCTAGTGACCAGTTAAATGTGCCTAATGACCAGTGAAATGTACCTATGACTAGTTAAACGTACCTAGTGACCAGTGAAACGTACCTAGTGACCAGTTAAACGTACCTAGTGACCAGTGAAATGTATCTAGTGACCAGTTAAATGTACCTAGTGACCAGTGAAATTTACCTATGACTAGTTAAATGTACCTAGTGACCAGTGAAACGTACCTAGTGACCAGTTAAATGTACCTAGTGACCAGTTAAACGTACCTAGTGACCAGTTAAATGTACCTAGTGACTAGTTAAATGTACCTAGTGACCAGTTAAATGTACCTAGTGACCAGTTAAACGTACCTAGTGACCAGTGCAGTGCTTTCAGCTCCCTCACGGTTTGGGCTCCTGTTCTTTCCAGCTGCTGACCGGTTGATTCACAGGAGTTCCATTGTTGGTGACCCGGGGCCAACAGGAAATAATGGCTTACTTTGTGTAGACTTCTTATTACACGTAAGGAATGCAAATTAATAAGTAACATATCGAATTATGTTCTAGATGCCTTTATCTCCTTGGCATGGTGCTTCTACCTCGCTCTGCTGACATCAAGGAGCAGCTGACATCATCAGGACAGAATTAGGCCCAAAGTAAGAAAAGGAGACACCAGGACTCCACTGGTTGGATTATTCAGATCTGTGTTAAGTGAAAAATCAGCAGTAATAACTTTACAGTGCTTGACGTCAGGGCACCATGTTATGTGGGCAGAACTACAGAATTATCAAGTGTGGGGGCAAGGAGGCCTTCAAAAACAGAACTTAAGGAGGTTTTGACTAATCCTGGTAGAAATATGTCTCCAATATAGTGAATAGAGATGGGGGTTTTTGTTTGTTGGTTTTTTTTTGCTTTGGGTTTTTTTTTTTTTAATGCACATTTTACTCACTTTTTAAAAACTAACCTTAAAGATGCTTGTAAAACAGGAAGGTTGCTAAAATGTAAAATGGAATTGGTAAATGTTTACAAAAGTCACACAATTTTATTTAACTTTGGCAAAGTAATAAAAGGGAACACATGAGTCACAAACTTGACATTCTCATAAGAAATGACAAATACAGTGCAGAATGTTGCAGTTACATTAAACGCTTAGTTTTACTCAAGCAGAACAAAACAGGTAATTCAACAGAAAATACCACCAGTAATTTTTTAAATGTGAAAATGTACTTGTCCTTTTATAGTGAATTTAAAGCAGCAATGTAATTTTTGCTTAAATATTCCTTAGAAAAAAAAGAGAATTTGGATAATTTCCTAAGGTTAGTACTTTTCAACTCAAAACCAATGACACAATTATCTCCTAATTGTTTCTCTGCCACTAGGTTATGTTCTCTTCAGGATGTTCAGTCCTGTCCTGTGGTGTCCCCTAGTCCTTCTAGCCCTATTTAGTTGACAGGCACAAATGGTACAGTGTTTGTCAGAAGTGGGACAGGACTGTTAGCTTTGATTTCAAAGATACAGCAATAAAATGTTTTCTGATACTAAATTAACGTGCCCTTCTGATTCTAGTTTTGTGGGGAGTTTTATCAAGAGAAGTACTGTCTGTTTTGAAATTGCCCACGATCTCTTTATCAAGATTTAATTCAATAAAATGTAATATAAAATGGAGGATGCCCCAGCATATAAATTTATTCCCAGTATGCAAATTCATAGGAGCTGCACTTCAACATTCTATAGTAAAACAAAATGCCACCAGGATATGTTCTACATACACTACTGCTTTAAATCCCATGAGTTGCATTCCTTTCTCCAGCCTTTCTCCAGTTTATTTTCCCTTCTTAGTGGAGAAAAGTCACGCTTGCTTCTGAATGAAGTGTCATCCTGTAATAAACTAATATACTGATTAGTATTTGACAGTGGAAATGATAAAGTTAACATATAGTCTAGCCTAAAGGCTTTGCAAATGCATAGGATTAAAAACAGCATTATAAAGTGTGGGTGTACTTTGAAAAGTGAGATCAGAGAATTCAGTGTTTGTTTTCCATGTTGACAGCATTTTAATTTTTTTTTTTAATAGATTAAGAGTAGGTGCCACAGTTTAAAATCTAACTGGATTTCCCCCCAGTGCACCAGCATGTATTCCATTTTGATTCTGAAAGCCAGATTTAACTTCTAGGTACCTTTTTGTCTGCATCAGTTGCAAGTAAAGGTAGGCAACTGAGGATTAGGGTCAACAAACTGATGCCAAGGAAATCATATATTTAGGAAATAAGGAGTAAAATGTCAATGTTGCTTTTATCCCTGAAGGGAGCAGTTGAGAACGCTCAGGTGGAGCAGCTCAGATCCGAACACTGTCATCTGAAATCACTTCCTGGAGTAGAACCACACTTTAGAGGTCAGTGTGTCACATATCAAAGCTGACCTTTTGTTATGCAGGATGCATGCAAAATCTGCTGGAATCTAGATCAATCAGCACAGTCATCAGCTGAAGATTAAATGAAAGTCACAACAGTAATTGCAAATTCCTCAGTTTCGTCCTATATTACAGGGTGTTGAATTTCATCCGTGTGAGACTTACATCTTGGAGAACTAGTAGTGGATATTCCTTATGTGCAGCCCATAATACAGCTACTAAAACAGTGCTTATTCAGGGTGCTGATTCAGTCCATTAAAAAAGTTATAAGTACAAGCTTAAAAAGAAATTCCCAACCAAAGAAAAAGCAAACAAACAAATAAATAAATAAATAACATTTTCACTGCACTGTTTCAGTGACTTGTAGACAGTTCCTGATGCTCTTCATAGGAATACAAGGAGAGTTTAGGCAGTGCAACCACCCAAACTGTTTGACTTCAGCATTACTTACACAGAATTCAGAGAGAGACAACTCAATTTCATCTTTTATCTTAAGAAGCATCCTGAAATAAAAACAGCTTGCCCCCCCTCAAAAAAGCAATATTCTGATTATTTTGCTACACATACATGAGACCATCCTATGATGTTACCCTTTTCAAAAGGGTTACATTTTGAGGCACTCTCATAGTTCCCCCCAAAATTTTTCCAGTGTGTTGGGCCAATGAGTGATGTGAGCTAGGTCCTTTGTGCCCCCACCCAAAATCCCAGCAACTGGAGCCCAAAGGCCAAACAAACCCAGTGTCTGCGAGCACCCTCACCTCAAACAGACTGATAATCTCTAGTAACCATTGATCTTGGCTACCCTTACTTCAGCTTGGCACAAGATGGAGTAAGGCAGACCAGAATCTGTGTTGGATCACTTTATTAAAAATCAAGGACTACATGAACCAAAGAGGCTGAAATTTAGGTCACCTGCTACTCACTGACTCATTAAAACATCAGAATTCTGTCCCCTTTGTCACAGGCCATCGTTATCTGAAATAAGTCTCGCAAGAAAGGATTTTATTTGCAATTATCTTCTGTATTCTCCTGCTCCCTCCCACAGTAAAATATAAATACAAAATGTTCACAATTATTTCGATGGCAAATATTTTTTTTTCTTCTTTCCCACATTCTTTATGGTGTGTAAGGTGGTGGCTTTTCAAAAGGTGGGAAATAGGGTGGTGAGTAACGAGGAGGTGCATTAGAGGCCCACATATAGCTGGGAGATGGTGACAGGGACTGGGGGTCGTCGGAGAGGCCAGAGGGAGTGGAGGCTGGAAACACGCTGGAATGCTGCAGGGAGACAGCAAAGCCTGTAATGTAACCACTTCCTAAAGGAAATTACTTTTTCAAAGCAATTTTAATTACCCAACATTTCAAAATTAACGTTTCAAGGTTCACCTCTGCGAATCATGCACCTACAAATAACAGTTCAGATAACTTGTCGCATTCAAGGTAAGCACAGCCTGTAAGAGTGTTGCAAAATGAGGCTCCTTTAGATCCAAAATTGAAGATATTTTTTTTAAATTCTCATCACTTCCGTGTGCCTGCTGCATTTCACAAAGACTGGACAACTGAAAACTGCTGAGTTCCTCTCAAATCTTGGGTTTCACACACCAGCCAGCAGCAACAAAGAAAGGGCTGCTCCAAAAACCAGAGAGCTGGGTCTGCCATTTTAGAGTTGGTGTGAAAGCCAGGTTTTTGCAAGGGCCCAGACTTCCTTAGGAATTCTGCTGTGTTGTTTTTCTCCTGTGAAAAATGTGTGGAATGAGGGGGAAGCATTCTTGCACCAGAGGGAGTGTACCTTTGGAAGGGATTTGAGAGATAAGGCTGGGCTTGCTCCATGTGCTGCAGGATGGCGGGGAGAGGGGTCAGGGTGCTTCTGTCACTGCCTGGAGTAGAGGAGGGCTCAAGGCAAGGGAGTCTCCCCAGCCAGAGGCTCAGCTAATGCTCCCATGCAGGCCCCAAGCTCCCTGGAAGATAGGCCAGGCTCAGACTTGGAATTTCATTTGAAAGAGGGACTTGGCTATATTAAATTTAGATTACTTGAATTTTTGCCCAGCTTTTGTGCTGGCTCCTAAGCCAACACCTGTGCTCACAGCAGTGAGACCCAGAGACTTTGATCTGTCAGGCTGAGCTGTGTTAGCAGAGCCCAGCAGTACTCACAGTTAAAAAGCAGGGAAATCACCCCTGCTGAGCTCTCTGCAGGTACTGGGGCTGCCACACTGGCAAACCCTGGGTAACACAGTGCTTAGAACCACTGAGAAAAGGACTTTGCAGCAGAGCTGGGTTTGGCATGCACTGAGGTTGGCATTTGTGTAACTGCAGGAAGTTACACAACACCAGTGACTGTCCCAGGTTTCGTTAATCTCAAAAATTAGTCAAAAATCTGTATAAATACACCCTAGAAGTTCTGACATAAGTGTTCAATTATATTTAGACAACAGCCTTGTCCAGTGGCACTAGCAGCAGACCCAGGAAGGTTTAGAGTCATGTTACCTCTGATGCATGGCTCACACAAGGGCCGTGGTGGCTGTCACAGAGCACACCTCTTAGTTGATGGCCAAGATCCTAAACTCTTGTTAATAAAAAAAAGTCTCCAGTCCTGGTGGTTGACCAATGTGTTAATTAGCATCACCCCTGTGGTAACATTCACTTGACAGAAGAGCCGAGGAGGACATGTCCTCATCAGCTTCAACAAGTGAAAGCTGATGTTGACAGCAAGGTTCACATGAAATCACCATTTCCCACAGCAGAGCTCCATAGCTCAAAGAGGAAGGGATGCATTACAGCAGAGGTGATGTTTGCAGGGACCCCTCTTAGGCCAGCTGAAGCATGTGGAGAATAACTACAACAAAATAGCTTTTCAGGCATCATGTGTCTTCAGGAGCTCAAATAGCTTGTTTCCAAAAGCTCATCTATTTCTCTCAGACACAGTAGATGGCCTAATAAAATCTAGCACCTGAACACGTGGCTTTGCCTCTCTCCTCAGAACACAGCAGTGCCAGAGGCAGTGCCTATTTTTAATGCAATCTCTACTAGTAAGTGATGGGGAGGCAGGCAGGCAGCAGGTCCTCTTGCCTTCACTTCAAGGACAGCTTTCAGGAAAACACTGCCTTAGGAAGACAGAGCACTGCCAAGCACCAGTGCCTAGGAGGAAAAATTTGGTATTTTCTGCAGGAACAAGAAAATTAAACTGTGTGAATGACAGGAAGACAGGCTCCCCAGAGTCCTGTAGACTGGCTGCATTTAACCCTGCTGCTAAACAAGGAAACATCCTGTAATGTAGCCCACCTGAAAGTCATAAGCAGAGTAGGGAGGCAGGTGAGGAGTGCTGTGGTAGTAGGAGTTGTAAGATGTCACTTGTGGCCTGGAGTAGTAGGTCACTGAAGGGTGTGCATTTTCAACCGTGCAGTTCAGCGTAGGGAGGGAGGGAGTCTATCAAAACAAAAAGAAGGGAGTATGAGGCTGCAAACAGTCATGGAAAGCTAACAACTGAATGAAAGCAGAAATGATTTAAAGGAGCACTGCATGTCTTTAGACCTCAACTCTGTTGAATTAGCAACTGGCAATCCAGTTCCCTCTCAGGCAGCAGCTAAGTTCCAAGGTAATTTCATTTCACAGCCACTTACTGTTTCAGATTCCACAGAACAAGCTGGCAGTAGCTCAGTGCACACCAGTACTCACACAAAACAGATTTACATCTTCACAACTAGGAGAAATGATGCATTAATTCCAACTACTCTGTTATTTGGTGCATTCTGTGAATTGCTGTTCATTTCTATACATCTTCGCAGAGGTTTACAGGCTCTCTGCTGTGGATCAAATCTCAAAGGGCTATGATGCACAGCTGAGAATGTGTCTCCTGTTTTATTTGGGAAGATATTGGTGAGCCTGAAAAGAATTCAGAGTTCTGAAATAAGGTACCCTTAGTGCAGGGCCCAAGACTTCTTCGTAAGAAAAACATATAGCCAGGACAAAAAGTGCTCTTTTGTGTGTGTCTCTTTTTGTATTATTCCGAGTCACAAGAGACTGAAAAAGGCCCAAATGTATCTGTTGAACACTCAGTTCTACCCATTCATTTGTGCCATTTAGAACAAAATTGTATGGAAGGTAACAGGCAGCCTGGTTAAGTGAGGGTATTTCAAAGCTCACATTGTTAGAACAGCATTTTTTTCATTATCTGAAGTTTGGTTTTGATCCCCAGTTCACCCTCTCAGGTTCCGCACCATGAAGAAATTAGATGGACAGTTTCAGCCTAACACAGCTGCTTAATTTTTAAGGAAGAGCTTATTTTTAATCATTCTGGTATTGCTAGTGCCTCTGTGAAGGTTTCTTTTGAAAATACAATCTCCCAATTCTGTTAATCTTTTCTAACTGTGCTCAACTGGTGACAAGACCAGAAAAGTGAATCACTTCCCCTTTTCATTATGGTTATTTCTTGCCCTTCTTTCCACCCTGACTGAAGTCATGCATAGATCATTTGCATTGAAATACCAATGGTTCTCATGATTATTTTTAAAGGCAATTTGCCTGATTTGTTTTCTTTAATGCACAGAGAAATTGATATCCTCTTACCATGTCTTTAAAGCCTCCAAGTATTGCTGCTGTAATGATCCCTAGGAACAGCCCGACTATGTTCAGAATTGTTGCCGACCAGAGCAAGTGGTAAAGGTGGATGATGTCCTGGCAGCTGCTGACATCAATGTACTCATAGTACCCTCCAGAAATCTCTACTCTGCTATATTAGGAAAAAAACAACAGTAATGATAAAAAAATGCACCACGTTTCATAAAACCTAAGCAGTACTGCTGGACAGTAAAATGCATTCTGCAATTCAGTGATAACCTGGACCTTACTACTGAGGGAGTGGGGATAAAGCCTCCTAAATCCCATGCTTCCAAGATCTCCCTGCACTAAGGGCTTGCTCTGTTGTGAAACAAATGACTTTGTGTCTGAACCTGCCGGTTATTTCTTTCATGTGAAATCTCCACAGAGGTCTTGGAGGCTTCCCAAGGACAAACCGGTCTTGGGATTACCCTGGGAAATCAGCCTGTGCCCCAGGAGCAGCAGCTGCCCCTCAGGCAGTGCTGGCTGCTCCCGAGAGCCCCAGAGCAGCTGGGTGGGATGGGCACAGGACAGCACAGCTCCTGTCTGGCTCCGCAGGGTACGGACACACAGCAGCTCCAGCTCCATGCCCTGCTCCAGCCACTGGCACCTCAGAGCTCTACAACAGCCTGGGCTGGCTGGAGCCCTGGCACCTTGTCTTTCTGCTCACATTTTGAACCTTTTCCACATGCAGAAAAGAGACAGAGAAAACTCGGTCAAATCTGGTTAGGTCATTATTTTGGAAAAGGAAAAACAACTCCTGCAACTCGTGGCCTGATGTCTTGCAGCAGAATTCTTCAGGAATGACTTATCTCTGACTGCCGGGTGGGGAACAGGCTGGCCTTCAGCACAACCTACCAGATGTAGTGGCCTATAGCAAATATCGCTTCAGAAAACATATTTATCAGGGACAAACAGTACCAAGAGCTTATGAATGGCTTATCTCTCAGCTCACACACAAGGTTAGGCTCAAAGTGCATGAGAGCTTTGAGGAAAGTGGGAAGAACTGGCTCATATTTAAGGTCAAGAAGCAGGAGTTCCAGGTTCAGCTACCCAGCAGACTCCACAAGGCCTGCAGGAAACTGTCCCTTTTCACAGGAGTCACCCTCCTTTGCTCATTACTCCATTTCGACTTCTTTACCCTTCTTATTCCCACTTTTCATTTTAGCAGGCTACTACAAGAGACATTGTAAAGAGGAGATGGGGATTTCAAGCAGAATCGAGGCAGAGCATAACCGCAGGTTAGAAAAAACTCTGCGTTGGCTGGCAGGACCTCTGTGTAACCTGAGCTCTCACCATGACCCTCTAACAATAAAACCTGTATGTGCTGTTTGCAAGTGCTCGTTCCTATGGAGATGTGTGAGAGCACAGCTCTCTCAGTGAGCCTCGGTGCACCACAGAGAACATCCCACGTTGTTCAGCACGTCCTTATCAATGGGAAGGGCTTGCCCCATGCTGCCAAAGCCAGGGCTCCCAGCATCAGGAGGAATGCAAGATTGCTGTCACTTTTTCCATTATTTCCATCCTTTACATGTGCACTAACCAGTCTTGAGTGTCCGTGCCTCTCTTACTGAGATACCAAAAGAACCAGCACCTCCTCAGAGCAGGATGTTTTTGTGGTCCTAAGCAAGATTAAAATACCAACAACTGATACCTTTTATCAGAGAGCGGAAAATGGGTCAAGGGCAGGTCCCAGAACCAGACTGGGAAAAAAACCAAAAAACCAACAAAAACAAAAGAAAAATAAATACAGAAAAGTTTCAATCTTTTCTATTCCAATCAGTTCTCTATGTATTGCTCTCTTCAGCTAGTGAAAAGGGATTGTGTTCTGTAAACTGCTCAAGGAAAGCATGAGCTTCACCCCTCTTTGACACACACAAAGTCCTACAGATCACACTTCCCAGCACAGGGAACCACCCACCCTCTCCCAACAGCAGCTTCTGATCTTCCTCCACCACAGTCAATGATTTAAGTGGGGGCCAGCCCTACTACGTACTGTGAGAAATGCTAAGCCTGAAACAGCCCTAGGCAAATGCCAGCAGTGAAAAAATCGATTTATTAATTGCTTGCTGACACACATTGGACACTCCAAAAGGAATAAGCAGCGCATGCTGTAAATTAAGCTGGCTTAGGCTCAGTAGCCAGATCTCAGTGGTGTGATCTCTCTGCAGTGGTTCTCGGTTGGTAACCACCTTCTGACTCACTGCACAGTGCTGGTTCACCTTCCTAGCCCGTGTGACCATGAAAGACATCCACTGGGCAGAGAGGACACTGGTTTGTGAACACGCAGATGGCACCAGCCTGGGAACTCTCCTCCCTGTCAGCAGGGTGGGGAATGGAATGGTGGCAAGGTGAGGAAGAACAGTGTCCCAGTTTTTTGCATCTTTAATATTCTAAAAGAAAAAAAAAAACCCAGTGCCAACAGAGAAGAAAGGTGTTAAGACAAGCAACACTCAATAGGTGGAAAACTTGAGGAGGACACCAGGCACGAAAGTAATGGAAACTCCTGTGCTCTTCATTTTTCCAGCTGGGCTGGCCCAGAGCATGCTCACCCATAGCTGGGATAGCCTTGCTGTATTTCACACCCACCTTTACTTGGTTAGCTTTTGTCTGGGACTCTTTGTTGCTAACAAACACAGCTTAAGGTCCCTTCCCACAACAACCGCCATCAACCGATACTATCCTGCAAACAAGCTGCAAGCTATTGCACAAGAGCATGACCACTGCTCGCCCTTCCCATGGCCAGGAGGGGCATTTTTGGCTTACTTCCCGCAGTTGTACAGGTCACAGCAGAAGCAGGTATTGGTTTTTATTTTCGGTGTGCAGGGGGCACGGCGCTGTGGGTGACAGACCGCCTGTGTGAATACAGAAAACAATACATGAAGCACAGAATGACACAATCCCCAAACACAGTTTCTGCTGCTGTTTGGCTTGCTCTACATGTAGATTTCTCAGTGATCTCCACATTAGCCCCAGGCAGATTTCTCTTTCCTTATCTTGCTCCTACAAAATCCTCCATTGCTGGAACAGAGATGCACCAGCCCAGAGCAGAGCAGTTTCCTTTCACTGTGGGGCACTCACAGACAAGCACGTGCCTGCAGAGGAAGGAGGTTTTGCAACTCTCACAAGCAGCCAGGGCGTTGCTGAACTAAGGCACCTCACCCCACGGCAAGGCAGAGCAGAGAGTGGTCAATAGCATGATCCAAATTGAGAGCAAGATTCCCACAGTGGTGCAGAACTGGCCAAAGTGGTTAAATGTCTGCCTGTGGGTGGTAACTCCCAAGTTCACATGGACAGTCTGGAAAGAGAGGGGACCACACCCAGGCTGCTGTGTAGTACTTAACTTTGCACCCTCAAGCAGGCGTTCTAATTTGGTATATAGTGGTTATTCAAAACTACCTAGGGACTTGTAAGGAAAGCTCTGAGAGCCAATCAGTGCTCAGCAAAGGCAGACAAAGACATCCGTATGCACTATTAGTATGTGGTAGGATCATCCATCCCCATCAGGCTTCTCTCTGGAGAAGACAATAGGGGAGGTGCAGAGGCTGGTACTTGTTGCTCATGCACACAGAAATTACTGCTGTCTGAAATCTTAACCCACCACCCTGTTCCTATAATGAGTGCACAGCTGAAGATCTAGAGAAACTGGTGAATTTTCCTATCCTACATCCTCTCCATCTGCTCCTTCACTAATGAGGCAGTACATGGAGGAACTCACCTCCCGAGTCCTCCCAGCATCCTGCTCCCACCCAAAGCCCAGCCTCCCACCTCCTCCTCACTTTGCAGACCTCAGGGATACTGGAGCAGCCACCTGGCAGCAGGTTCCTCCACCTGCACCAAGAAGCTGGTCTCTAGACAGGACAGGACACAGCAGAACCTGCTCTCACCTCGGGTGGGGTCGTACTCTTGGAGTAGTACTGGCATCGCCCCGCGTACAGCGGCCTCAGGTCCTGCCAGAGAAAAAGCACCAGGCTTAGCCCTGCAGCAAAACCAAACTCACCCAAAGGGTCTGGGGAAAAGGACCAGGCTTTAGATGATGATCTCACACCAGCACTTCAATACAGCAACGGCTCTGCAGCCCCCACCCCAGCCCCTGAGCCCTGGGTGATGTTTGACCCTGGTCCTTGGAGGCATGAAATTGTTACAGCCAGCATGGGGGGTGCAATCTCTTCAGCTGGGCTCTTTGGGTGATGGTGGCCATCCTGAACTGAAGGATTTATTCCCCGTCCTGCAAGACACATCCCAGGTCTGCCTGACCTATTTCTGAGGGTTCTTCTTGCTGAATCGTAGCAATTTTTTGTTAATTGTTGGCAAATTTGTCTTTCCTGTGCTCTTCAGTATCTTGTGGGAAAACTCTGGAGGATCATCAACATTTCAGCCTGCAAATATGAATTAATGCCTCCTTTTGGGGCAGCTTGATCTCCAAGGCAAAACCTCAGGGAAAGCAATGCCAGAGGAGTATCCACATCAGCGAGCCCCTCCCAGGAGCAGCCAGACTGGCTCTCCAGGTGTCTGATCCACAGCTCCGGGTGGCACGGCACTGGCAGCAGCTGGCAATGGGAAGAATGCTATGTGCTGGTGTGGCAGAAGCACTTCTCCAGCAAGCTAGTGACATTTTTGGACTGTCAGGTGGAAAAGTGAGGCCAAAAGCCCATCCGTTCATCAAGAGGCAGAAACCAAAGCCTTTGTCATCCCAACTGCTCAGCTCTGGTCGCCTCAGACACCTCAGGAGCCAGCGGGGAGGAGCTGCCAGCTCATGGCACAACCCAACCCAAGAGGTCACACCCTTGCAAAGGGGGTCAGAGACGGCCCAGACTTGCAGGTTTCGCCCAGACAGACGGACACCCATCACACAACTGAGCAGAGCTGCCCTTTGCTCTGTCAGCAAATCCTGTCATCCAGACACCTTTCCACCACTGGAATACTCACGGGCAGAAAAGAAGAGCCAGCTTCAGAAGGAGCATAACTAGCCAGCTGACACAGGGAGTTTCCATTTCATGGGTAATTCTAACCTTCTGAAATTCCTTTCTGTTTTGATACAAATAAATTCCAAATCTGTCTTTTTAATCCCTTTTTGCCAAAAATTTGAAAAAAAGTCATCATACTGCAGAGTTGCAGGACAAAAATCTGGTTTTAGTTATAAATTTCATTCAAAAAGCTGAAGTGGAATTGTGTCTTTTTATTTTTATACTAATAATTAAAGCTTCTGCACATCCCACTGTACTAGTGATTGGTCATGACAGCAGTAGCTCATAATTTTTTTAAGTCACCAAATGGAAACTGAGAACCTACTGCAAATGCTTCCTGTTTATACTGTAACGCTTCAGTGAGCTTCGTATCAAATGGCTTCATTCTACTACAGCATCCAGTGATTCATTCTGCATTAAGAACTAGCTCTGTCTACATTTAAAACAAAATAGACATTACTGCTCATATTTTGTCCCTTGGCAATAGTTGTAATTCACATTACATCTTAAGTGTTCTGGTACTCAGTAAACACATAAAGCCCAAAAAAACCCAAAGCAAAGCTTTAAGACCTTAGTGATTTTTGCTAATTTAATTTTTTTTTTTTTTTATGAAAACATTTTTCTGAAGCTTATGATTTAAAGCAGCATTCAGCACATGATATATATTTACAGGGTTTGATGCGGCCTGATACAGGATTGCAGACACCATCAGTTGTTTTCTTAGAGTAAAAGCATTGCAGGACCTGTGTTTTCCTGGAAGCACTTACTATGTGTCTGGCAGCAAAGACACCGTCTACTATGGCACAGCAGAATGCAGCGATGACACCAAAGCTGATGAAGACGATCGATGCAACCAGCTGAGAAAGGAAAACAAAGCAAAGTATCATCTGCCCCTCCACAACCGAGTGATTAGTGCCCTCTCCACAAGGATATGTAAACCACAGTCAATAAGCCCTCAAGCAATCAATGACCCAAATGTTTGCCCGGGCTGCACGGACTGGTCTCTCTGAAGGCAGTGGGATGTGTCTGCTCTGGCAGTAGAGTGGCAGTAGGAGCATTGTGCCAGACTGGTTCTCTGGGGACCTGATAGAGTAATGCAGGTTTTTCCATTAGTCCAATGGAACTTGGGCTGAGAATACACCTCTTTTCAGGCTGCTGCTGTCCTTAACTCTCCCCTGGAGAGAAGGGAAATAATTTCTTCTCTCCTCACCCCAGAGTGCTGTGGAGAGCTGCTCCTGTGAACACTTGAGCTGTGAGGATGCAGGAGACTGCAGTGTGTGAACCTCTCTGCTGGGACTGCGCCTTCAGGGAACAACACGTGGATGTAGGCAGAAGCACGAGGCCATGAGACCAGAAGGGAGGTGACCAGCCGATGCCATCGGTGCTGTGCACCCTCCCAGCAGCCTGGCTGGGCTCCTCGGTGCCAGGCTGTGGCACGCACCGTCCCTCCAGCCTCCCACCGGCTTGGGGGAGCTGCAAGGAGAGAGACTTCCCTCCCCCTGCAGCTTGAGAAGGGCAGTCAGACAGGCCTGATCCTCTTCCACTGGCCCCATCCTGCCCATTGTTAAAATCAGGGTGAAAGCACTCAGCAGGTAAACCAGAAACAATCTCCGATCCAGGTATGAGAAAGTGTCTATTCCCCCTGGGCCACTTCAAACACCACCTCTGGCAAAGAGCCGGTGCTCAGCTGGGGGAGCCGTGCACCAGAGCTGGCACAGCCCCTCTCACACCCCAGCTCAGCTCAGCTGCTGCCCCTGACCAGCTCCTCACACACAGGGCTTCCAACACTGATCCCCACCTCCTCTGCCAAAGCACACTGGGGATACCAGCAGGGCTGCAGAGGGAGGGCAAGCGCAGCGTTCAGACAGACACACGGACAAAATGCAGCTTGGGGAACAGCTTTCAATATTACTTCATATATATTGAAATACATTATTTCAGTGTATTTGCAATATTTCAGTGTAAAGAACTGGAAGCTCCCTGGTGGTTTTCCAACTCTTCAGCGTCAGTTGCTGGCAGCTGTTAAAAACTGTTTCTCCACAAGTACAAAGGTGACTCTGGTCATGGGGGAGCTGTGAGCAATAGTAAAAATCACTACAGCACAAATACAAGACTAACAGTTAGCCCAGCCAGCACTGACAGATATCTCAGGTCTCCTGACATGGGGATGTTTGTTTTAAAGATCCAGGTACTAAGTTTGCTTGAAAACCTTGGTTCCTGCCACTGCACAAGGCCCCAGTTTTCAGAAAGACAATCCAAACCCCTTGACAAATACAATCCAGAAGGATCCTATGTGTGTTTTTAAAGTACCTCAGGATTTTTAGGTTAGTCACACTGGTGTTGTCTACATTTCCCTAAGTGAAAACAGACCTTGTTCCAGTAACCTCCATGTACAGACCAGACCAGCTTAAACAATGACTGGAGGTGCCAGAGGGCTCACCTGGGACAGTGGAAATGGCCCCTGTACAATCGCTTACTTAAAAATGAGAGAAAATAAAATGGTTTTCTAGATGGGGCAAGTATTCAAGGCATAGACATTAAACCTGCAGCAGCAGAGAGAGCAGGCTGTGAAATGATCCCAGTGACCACATGAACATGTCATGATCACAACAAGCTGTTACTGGAATATTAGATGCTGTGCCACAAAGAACTTGCAGATGGCAGCAGGTGACAAGTTTTCCAGGACCAGATCCTACACTGACCCTGTTTCTGTCAGCTGTAAACTCCTGCGTTTCTTCCCTGCTCAGCCCCACCCTTTCCATGTCTGGATCCCAACTCACACTATCCACTACAAAGTCACACTGTCTCACTACCAAACCAGTGAAACCACACAAGGCGACAAAGCCCAGTCTTGGTGGAAGAAACGGGGTTTATGGCTTAGGTTATTTTGTAGCAAATTTAGTTTTTCTCAGTACTGTCCTTTGTTTCATACACACATGAAAGATGATATTCTCCCTAAATAGCATGAGCCTTAGAGATGGGAAGTGAGCCAAACCCTAAATATATACAATTAGGGAATTTGTCGGTCATCTCTGCTCGCAGATAGGAGCTGCTAATATGGTGGTTTAAAATAAATACAAGGTTAATGATACTTTCATAACAGCCCTACCAAGAAATGAGTATCTAGAAATGGGTTTGCTCACTTTATTTACATAGTTTTTTCCCTCTCAGATGTAGAAAGAAAAGCCTGAAAACCAAAAACTGAGAATTTATGATAGAGAAAAAAAATCAAACAGCAAATAGAAACATACATATTAATTTTTAAAATCCCAGTTTTCAACTTGCCAACAAGATTTTTGATTTGGGGTTGATAATACTGTAGCAAGCAGAAGTCCCTCTCTAGAGCTGTGTGATATTATTGATTGATCTTCACTCACGTGACTGCAGAGGAAGTCAGTCACACTGAGCAGCATTTGGACAACAAAAGACAAACTGGGTTTGGATAGTGCAGGAATGTCCTGGGCTGAAGTTCCCTTTAGGTGATGGTACAGCCCCACATGGGCTGTGAAGCTGCTGGTTCTTACTTTTCCATGGTATAGATGACTGTCATAAAGGCATGTAAACTGCTGACTCCTCACCTGGAAGCTGCTGAGTGGGCAGTGGGGTGTGTGCCAGAGCTGCCTGCGGTGGGGCAGCAGTGCTGGGCAGCAGTGCTGGGCAGCAGTGCTGGGCAGCTGGCCCTCCCCGTGGGCACAAAAGCTCTCCCTTCCCTTGCAGAGGCATGGCACGGAAGTCAATACACTTGGGTGGGAAAAACCAGAGAGGTCTGCTCCTGTCAGCAGTCTGGGAGAAGTGAGAAGTGCTCCTTCAGGGTAGCTCCCCCCATCAGCCACACTGGCTCGCTCCCCTCCTCACACTCCCCAGACACCTTATGGACAGAAAAATGCACAAGAACACAGCTGCACAAGTTGCTTTGGGCTTTTTCTGTCCTCAGCCACACAACAAGCCAGACCAAGGCTGCCTTTTAGCAAACTAGGACACAGGGGAAGTTCAGAGATGACGAAAAAAATAAATCCTCCACGGCCAGTGGTATTACGGAAACATGCAATGGACAATGCTGCCACTGTAAAGCGCTCCTGGGTAAGGAGGACATGTGACTAAAGCACGGGGACAATAAGTGACAGCTATTGCGTGTCCTCTCTGCGGTCAGAGCGGAGACACGCTCGCTGCCAGCCCAGGCAGCAGTGATGCAATCCCTGCAAAGCTGGGTCATGGATGTTTTTTAGGACACAAAATGATAGAGATGAAAAGCATAAGCACAGGCTACCAAGAGCTCTTCAGAATAATCAAACAAGTCAGAGCCACACTGTCACTTGTGGGCACTCCTGTGAAGAGTCCAGGACTGGCACAACATGGCCATTGCTCAACCAGACACTGATTTGCTGCTAATACAAGGTGAGCAAGAGGCTGAAACCCTGCTAGGACAGAAAGAACAGGATAGGTTGCTCTTGCAGAGCCAGGGTGTAAACAACAAAAAATATCCACTGGGACACTCACCCCCCTTGCACCCTGTCTGACTGTGGGAAAGGCAAATGTCATCTCTAGCAGGGTCTGCCTCACCCTCTCCTCCTGCTCTCCAGGGAGCACGCTATTTGCAAAGCAAAGGCAGCACAAAGGCAGACTGGATTTGTACAGGCAAGAATTTCTCCCATCTGCTTTGCAGAACCTGCCTTAGCCTCGGTCAGCAGGGCACACTGCTAATCTGACCCCTGAGCCCCTCCACCCCTGCCAAAGCAGGCGGCAGCCCAGCGGGACAGGCTGCAGGGACAGCACCACCTCCCTTGGCCCTCTGCAGCCTCACACGAGCAAGGCTGGAGGGATCTCCCTGCCAGAGCTTGGGGCAACACCCGGGGAGGGGGATTGCAGCTGCTCTCCCGAGTGAGCTGAGCAGAGGCAGGAGGCAGAGTGCCCACTGGGTGCTGCTCCTAGGCTGCCAGAAACCATCTCCAGTTCTCAAGACGTATGCAACACTACCCTGGAAGAGTTAGGAAAACCTAAAATAATACTCTTTATACACAATATTTGAGTTACTGTCATTTTTTTAGAAAAGTTTTTATAAAGAACTTACCATTTGCCTTTTGTTTTCTATCAAGTTTGAACCGATTATTCCAAGGAACGACCCAAAACCAAGCTGAAAAACAATGTGTTGTTAGCATTTAGATCAGGATGATACTCAACATATTTTACAAACAGATAGAACACAATTAAATCCAGAAGCAGCAAAAGAACATTCTGCTGATGTGTGAGCACTCTTCCTTCAGCAAGAAATCAGTGGAGTCTCTCGCTAGCAGGAACTATCAGGTGTATCCCACATATGACACTTAAAAGCGTGTGTAGAAACCAAAAGGATGAGTTCTGAATTCCACCCCCCCAGTGATGCTGAGAAATGGCTGGTGGATGAGGATATGCATTGCTGTCTTGGAACAACCCTACAAACACTCAGGAGCCTCCAGATGCAAACCTAGCAGGACCACAGCACTAAAACCTCCAGGGCCAGGTTTCTGTGACCTCACTGAGCATGTGAGCAACCACCTCAGTTTTCAACTCAGAGAGTTTCTCAATGTGAAGTATGAAATAAGGGAGATTTATACTTCGGAAAATTTAGCAGTTTTCTGTCTTCTCTTACTCCTCTCTCATCTCCAGGGATGAAGATGCATCAACCAGGGTGTCCTACCAGAAGAGTTCACACTGGCCCAGCCAACAGAATAAGCTACTGCAGCAAAAGCATCTTTTCTTGCTGCTGTAACTGACAACACTTATTTCAGCTCAGTGAAGTCAGCCAGGAGAGCAATTTCCCACCTCCTTTCTCCATAGCCTTAAGCTACACTACGAGAAGTTTCTAGGACAGAGCAGGCCTCAGCCAGGATGGAAACACAGACTTCAAGCAGGAACCACGGACTAAGAGGGGAGATGCAAAACTAGTATTTGGCTGATGTAGAGCATATCCAACCCCACTTCCACGGGTTGGCAAAATGAGAAATGCTGGAAAAGTCCTACAGCTGGATCTGTCATATTAAGGAGGTGCAAATCCAGACAATAAGCCAGGGGCCAGTGAAGATCCATGTGAGAATGCCCAACAACTGGCCAACTCCCCAGGAAGAAGAACAAGGCATGAGACAAGCTGCAGTGATTCAAAAATGAGTCAACTAACCTGGAATCAATCCTTTAAGATCCAGGAAAAGAAAACAAAAGTTTAATGAATCCAATACTAACAGGCAGAGGCATGTGCAGAGATTAGCAGACACAAATGTGATGTAAGCTTGGGCTTCAACCTCCCCTTGCCCTGCTTAAGCCCAGCAACCTTTGGTGCAGTGCTGCAGGCAGGGAGGGCAGCCTGCTCAAACAGCAGGGATTAAAGTGGAGCAGCTGATCAGGCTGTTGCTGCCCCACTGCCCAGCCTGCCCTCTGAGCTCGTGGAGACCACTGTCCTCACATCAGGGACAAACTGCCAGGGTGGGAAGCACAGCAATGAAGCCAAGGTCTGATTACCACTGGGGTGCCAGACAGGCAGGGCAGAGCCCCGGGGCACTGCTGAACTGCCCCCACTGACCTGCCAGTACTTCTGGGCTTATTATTTTGCTCAGCTTGGGCAAACAACACGCCCTCCCCCTGCCTTCCTAAAGTAACAGGAGATTTATAGTTCAAGTCCAAGCAAAAGATTTGGGAGACCCAGGCATTAACAGTGATGTGGACCCAGGCGTAATTTTCAGTCTGGTGATATTTAGCAGAAGAAACTTGTGTGGCAACACATACCTAAGGCAAATGATCAAGAAAAATATTTTGTGTCCTTTGAGCTTTAAGAGAAATATCCACATGGTGTTTCAGAGCAGCCTCAAACCAAAAGGTGAAATGCTTTAGATAATTTAAGGTAATTCAAAAAGAAGGAATTAGAACAAGTCTGTACATCCAGTAGATGAAGACCAAATAAATTGGTGAATTCTCGTTAACAGGAATTCTCATTGCACTAATGGAAAAACTACTGATTCTCCTATGGATGGGACGAAGAGATATTAGTAATGTTCCTCAGTTGCATCATTTATTTGCTGGTGGATGAGATCCCCTGGGATGTCTGAAAAGAGGACAAGACACAAAGTGAATGTGCTTTTCCAGAGTAAAGCCCCAAGCCAACATCCTTGGCAAGGACCCATTACAGAAGAGGTTTGCCAGTGAAAGCCTAAGAAAGGTCAGTCATTTACACAGATTCTGGCAGCTGTGATAACTTAGAGACAACACACGTATCTCACAGTCTCACTTCTACAGGGGTGCTTGTCTTCTGCACCTGAGCATCACTCTTGTCTGCTGAACATCACTGTTGTACTCTGGGTTCCCTGTCCCAGGTCAGTCATCCAGCCACAGGTGAGGACATTTCCCACAGAGACACAGCTAAGGTGGTTCACTGATGTAGTTGTGAAGGTGTGGGTGGTTGTGGAGGAGGGTGAAGGCAGGGCTACAGGATGTCACTGAACCCTCTGCTTCAGCTTCTCCAGTTCTATCAACGAAGAACTGAGCTGCTTGGGAAAAAAAACAACAATCAAACCCTCAAAAAACCCAACCAAGCAAAATCCTGCTGGTGTGTAGAAGGTCTTCAGTGCCCGGTTCTGTCTTTCCTTGGGGGCAGAGGCCTGGGAAGATAATTCCCTGCATTGAAGCATACACCTTTGCACGCTTCCTCTTTGCACAAGAGGTGTTTGCCCAAGAAACACAAATTGAAGGAGGAAAGAAGGGTGGTTTAAGCATGGCAGCGATGAGACATCTGATGTCTGAGTTCAGGAAGAATTTGGACAATGCTCTCAAGCACAAGCGTGATTCTTGGGGTTGTCCTGGAGTTGGACTTGATGATTCTGATGGGTGTCTTCCAACTTGGAATATACTATGACTTTATGATTCTATGTTCCATAAGATGATTCCAACCATGGAACTGGTCCACAACCAAAGAAGTCACCCAGCATAAAAAGAGACTTCTGGCTCTATCTGCTTGAGAACAACTCACCAAATACTCATTCACTGCAGCCAGCCCTTTTTCCCCAGTAAAGGGAGAAATCCCAGCTTGTTATGAAACACCAGCTATTTTAAGCACCTTCTGAAGCATCCAGCAGCACACTGAAATGTTTTCCTGTGCAGTGAGACAGGTGAGGTCATCACACATTTCTACAGAGCAGATTAATGAACATAGATGGGGAATTTGGTGACAAACACAAATTGCCAGGGTGCCTCTGAATAAAGTAACTTAACGCCCTTCACAAGTCCAGGAATTCATTAATTCCTTGAGTAGACTAAGTCTTAAAAAAGCGTAAGTGATGCTGACGTTCCCAGACCATAAATAGCTCGGGAGATGTCAAGGGGACGTGAGCAGCAGACTCTGCCCATTTGCATCAGTCTGCAGGACCTGCTCCGAAGCAGGAGGTTCAATTCAGGCTGGCACAGTGCAGGGTAAGTGTGGAGAGTCTGGGGCCAGCCTGTCACCTTTCTCAACACCTTCCTTCTATACTTCTCTTTAAAAAAGATCAGGCCTAAATGCAGGAGATACTGGGACAAGCCAGAAAATCTAAACCAGAGTCCCAACATAATCTGTAACAATGTTCCACAGTGTAATGGCTGTAAAGGTGCTTTCTTCAGTTGTAGAAGAACTTGGGCACAGAAAAGTATAAAGCTCCCTGAGATCAGCAATGCATGGCAAATAAATCAAACAGCAAAAAGGCAAGAACAAGTCTCCACCTGGTTATCTGGAATGGTTTCAAGCCTCCAAATTCAAGGCTCCAAACCAAATGTGCAGCATCCTACAGCTGTTACACCAGAGCTTCTAGCTGGGGCTACTGGCTGCATTTAATCTACTGAGACACCCAATTTGATTGCAGTTCAGTGCTTCTTTTTCAGCATGTCTCAGACATGCACAGGAACAGAGCAGGAGTTGCTTTCCTGCTCGTGTTAGACCTCTGCTCATGCTGCGAGGGTCGTGATGCACTTGCCCCTCATGCTTCTGTAGGAGAGTAGACATCTAATGGCAGGAAGGCTGGACACCAGTGGTCTTCTCTAAATTAAGCCACTTGAAGCTACAAGATTGCTCTTTCCCATTTTCAGGTGCTGATAACAAAAAAGAAGAAATGGATGTGCTCGTGGCTTTGATGTACATGCTCCCCTGGCAAGCTGCCACAGCTCCTCATCCAGGGACTCCAATTTGTTAAACACTTCTCCAAGTGACTTTCTGACCACAAGTTCATGTTACCAGTATTTCAAGACCTGGTCTCTCAACTGCTTTTGGCAGTATGGTCCTTCTTTGCCTTACTTCTGCCTGGGCTTAATGTGATCTATGTAAACAAGGAAGTTCTAAACCTGCTTTGACTGACATAAAATCTATTTATCTGTCTCATCACTAGCTCAAAAGCATATTATTACCTAAGCTCAGAGGAAGCTGCCACTTGGATGGGATTTTTGCATGGGAATGTGCAGCAGGTGCAAAATAATAATAAAACAAATAAATCAAATGGTAATGAAGTAGCTGAGCAAAATATTCAGGACAAGATCACCCTTTATAACATTTTCAGCATTACAAGGGACTTTGTACGCAATAAGTTTTCTAGACCTACCTAGGAGTTCTATACTTACAATAACCCCTGGGTAATAACCTCCAACAGTCACATTTTGGGTTCTTGTTGTAGCAGCTAGGCCCACCGTTAGAATTAATACTGACACAATGAGGAGAGTCACAGTTACGTAGAGGGAATTTCTTTTTCTTCTATTGAACGACCCTAAAAACACACACACACAACAGAATTTGCTGATTCCATCTGGGGAGAGTCACAGCACCACAAATTTCTCCTCCCACCGCCAACAACGCCACAGTGAATTTCCTTTCTTCTGTCTTGAGAACATTTTTGGGTCTGGCTGTCACTGTTCACCTTCACTAACATGCTTTATCAAGCGTTACTAGGGCATCTGAATCCACAGCCACTTATCATTGCTCTGACGTAGATGAAGAGAGCCTTAAGAACTGCAACTCTGCAAAGCTCATTTAGATACATGGGAGTCTCCCAGCCCCTCTGGCCCGAGGCAATTGAACTAATGAGAAATATTCACATTAGACATTTATATACTTTCTGATCTGCCTACTTACATCAAACTAAATAACCCCACTGCATGCTGCTTGTTTTGAGGGGGGAAATTTGACTGTAATCATAAGGCATCCACAGTTTTTAATGCAAATGAGACATCACCAGTAACAGCCACTTCTCCCTCTCCTGTAGTATCATCCTCTACTTTCAGCAAGGACCAGGTATTTTTAGACACTTGAATAATGAATTTGTGGATTAGTAAAACTCATCTACAGCTGCCTGATGATGAGGGTTTTTTTTTTCTTTTCTATATTTATAAATCTCCCAAATGAGCATAAACATAAACGAGTGATTCCACCAGCCAGGAGGAAAGCTGGCTGTGACACTACACTCAGCAACATCTTTAGGGGTGTGTTTGGTCTGCATATGCTTTGCCATCTTTGTGTCACTTTGTGGAACAATCCTTTTGATCATATTTCATATATTATGTAGAAACAACCCAGCACCTGCAAGAATGGCTGGTAGGATAATGGACTGTAGGGGCCCCTGCCACATTCCCTGCGGGCTGCTGGGGCCACCCCGAATCCCATTCCCACAGCCTGGGGCTCTCCAGCAGGCCCTGGGAGCAGGTAAGGGTATTCCCACCTCAGGGGTTCCCAGCACTTCTCTGGGTGTTTCAGAGAAGGGCAGGAGCATGTCCCAAGGGCAAGGAGCAGCTTTCGCCGTTGCTGAGTGTATTCCCTAAAGGGAACCACCCTGGGAACCCCCATTTGCTCAGGGGCTCCCTGGCAGCCTGTGCACAGCGAGATGGAACACCTGCAGAAGGCCGTGAGGGAAGACTTGGCCAAGCCAAACACAACCTCCTTGTCCAAATTCTCCAGAAAGAGGAGCACACCAGGCCCTGCTGGGCAGCTTTTTGTCCCAAAGATGCACGCCCCAGGTGCCCACAGCCCCTTCTGTAGGGTCTGTGTGTATCTGCAGAGCAGATAAAGAGATCCTTTCACCCCAAGAGCTGCACTGATGCAGCCATACCAACTGACACACGCTGCTACAAAGATCCCCCTTCCTCCCCATGGGCAGCTCTCCACAGGGCACAGCCCAGCAGCTCCCCACTGCTCCTCCAGACCCGCTCCAGCCTGACCCAGGGGCTGTGCTGCTGGCAGGAGCGCTCCCTGTCCATGCTGGGACAGCTGGCACGGCTGCCATGGGCATGGGGCTGGAGCACTTCACCCACAGCACCCAGACGAGCTTGAAATCACACACAAGGGCTGAACTTGGGGCTTAAATGCCCAGCAGAAGGAGATCATAAAATCACAGAAGGGTAAGGTTGGAAAAGACCACTGGAGGTCATCTAGTCCAACCTCCCTGCCCTACATGAAGGGCAAGAGAGGTTTATAAAAAAAACCACCATCCTTTCTGACTGACCTTCGGTCTCTGGAAAGAAAGCTCTCCACCCACAAACCTTCTGCTCATGTTCCAGAGCACAGGTATGACTGCACCACTGGGACATCACTGGTCCTAAGAGCAACAAGCCTGACAACTGGTTAGTCCTAAACTGGAATAAATAGCTAGATACTTGGTAATTAAAAAAAAAAAGCAACCGAAAAACTGCTAGAGAACCCCAACATTCAGGTTGGATATTTTATCAATGACCCTTAGTCTTTCAAGCCATGTTTTACAGGCTGGAGATAAAGGTACCTGACTGTTTGCTGCAGGTCGCATTTGGGGTTATTCTCGTAAATCTACCAAATAAGTTAATAATACAAAATCTAGTCTTCTAAATCGTTCAAAAATCACTAAGATATTAAGCCATTCTGTATGTGTTGCTTCACAAATACAATAATTATGCCACACTTCAGTTTCAATGTAACCACTTAAATGCAAGTGTCCCATAAATGTCTTAAAAAATCCATAGCAGTGGGATCAAAACTGGACAAAATTTGCTGCTTCTTACATAGATTAGTTCTGAAAGGAGAGAAAGGATGAATCCATCTCGCTTCCATGGAATTACCAAACTTGTGATTACTGCTACAGTTTGGCTGGCAAATGAGCAGAGGGTGAAGAAGCCCAGGCATGTGTTCCTCACACAGCTCCCAGGGTGCACGGTCGGGCTGTGGGGTGCAGGTGTTTGCAGGGCATGGCTGGGTGGGTGCTGTGGGCACACAAGCATAGCACTTACACACCCAAACCAGTGCTCCTGCACTGCCATCACAAATGCTGCAAAAAGTTACCATGAAAACCACTCTAAAAGAAGAGTCTTGAAACACCATTTATAGACGCTGTATTTGTTTCAGCACCATCATGTTTTGCACTCTTAATTTCTATGCTGTTTCCCAGTTCAGGACAGGCACACACCAATATTCAATAGAGAAGAGAAACATAAGGTTTCAACTGGAAAATTTCTCAAAGATTTTCAATATTTCTTATAAGATTAAAAAAAAAGCCTAAGTTTTTATTTCAAGTATTGACAAAACCAGCCATAATCTTCTAACTTGATATTGAACAGAGATGTGAAACTTAAGAGATAATGTGACTACCTCCACTTCAGCTCTGTATTGAGATACTAATTACATTTTTTCCTTCTCTGAAAATACTTTGCAATGTGTGTAGAGAGAAAGTGGTTTTGTACTTCTGTACGGATGCCTGCAGCTGCTTCAGCATACATGGACTCATATCCAGTATCTTTGTAATAGCTGCTGAAGGGCTGCTCTGACAAAATTCTCTCCCTCAACATTAATTTCTGCTGAAAGTATTCCCCATCAGATAATTTTCCTCTGTGCTCCTGAGCTTGGCATAGCTCTATGCACAGAAGCTGAGGTATGGCAACTTCGCTATCTTTGCTTTTAAGAGACAGTAATAGCCTTTTCTCTGTGATTCATCCCAAACACATACCCCAAAACTTGTAGTGCTTACCACAACACAGGTAGACAAGATGATCCAAAATACTCTGCTTAACTCTGTTAGGGAGCTGTAAAGAAATTAATGCTATCCACAGCCTGGCTATTGCTTTTGCTAAAATGGCACTTCAAACAGGCACTGGTTTTAGAATTATCATTTTTCTTTTAAGCATCAGAAACATCCTCTTGTTAGAGTTGCCCTAGATAAGCCACTCTAAAGACAAGGCTGTAGCAGGTTTTTCCAGATTACTTTAAAAGTTTGCCATAATGCATATCTTTGAACTGCCCTTGATTCACTTTTTTTTTTTTCCACGATTATTAGAAGAAAATGGACAAGATGGCACAGAAACAGGACCGACTTCTCCATCTTGTTCTTTGGGGGAAAAGCCAGAAGCGACGAACAGGCACAGAGTAGCTCAAGGAAGAAGCCAGCTCTAACTTTTACCCCGGGATAACCGGGGGCAGATGGCACCGAGCCTCCCTCTTGCCAGCCCCTCTCCTTTTGTCCCATTTTTCGGCTGAAAACGCGTCACGGGGGGAGCTGTGACCCCACGGCTCCGCCTGCGGGCCCGGGGCGCACGGGCGGGGCTGCGGGCTGCTGCCCGGCCGGCGCGGGGCGCGGGAGGGGAGATGGCGCTCGGCGGCGCGGG
>VZRO01003492.1:2532958-2560865 GCA_013397915.1 Daphoenositta chrysoptera
CTCCGCCCGCGGCTCCCCGGGAGGGACCGCCGGTGGCGGCTCGCTCCAAAGCGGCTGTTCGGCCCCGGGGCCATCTGGCTGGAGCCAGCGCAGAGGCTTTTCCCCAAGGGGGCTTGGGGAGGGAGGGACGGAGCTCCCGCCCCGTCTCCAGAGAGGACAGAGGTCCTGCCCCATCTACAGGGGGATGGAGCTCCTGTCCCGCCTCTGGGAGGTCTCGGCGCACTCACTGGCAGCTCGGCCAGAGGGGCTCCCCACCTCTCTCCCCATTTTTCTCCATCCCTTTGCCTTCAGCAGCTGCCACCCTTCTCCAGTCCAGCTGCTCCGGGACATTCTGTCCTTCGCCAAAACCTCCCTGGCACCTCTCTGTTGCCCCGTTCTCCCCATCTCCCTCCTTCCTGAGGTGCAGGTGACAGTCCCGGGCAGCCACCCCATCACGGCCACCGGCCCAGTGTTTTATTTCTCGGCGCTCTGAGATCTCCGCTCGGGTGGAAATGCCTGTTGCTGCTGTGCCCTATTCCATGGAGACAGCAATCATCTGCAATCTCCGTGTCCATGGCCAAGGAGCAAGAACAGGCCCTCAACCTCTGTTTTCCACATCCTATCTGCAAAATGGGGATAAAAGCATCTTCCCAGCAGGCTTCATAATTGCTTGTAAATCACTCTAACGCCCTGGGCTGAGAGGTGCTAAGTACAAATAATGTAATTATTTCAGGCATATTTCATCAAGTTAAAAGAAACTAATCCTATCTCTGCTTAAAAAACACCACACTTTTACTGGATAAGAGCATAATGACCAGCTTCTCCCAGGAGAAAAGGGAAAGTGTACACCGACAGCGATGCGAGAGGCAAGTTACAAATGCCCAGATCAATTAACGGCAAAGAACACATCACCTCCAGAGAAAACAGCAGTTACTTACCTCGGATGAACTAGAGGAGCCCTGAGCTCGGCTGTGACAGAGGGGCTGACACGGGTCCCCTCCTGCTCAGTTGCCCCCACCCTGTGCCAGTGATGGAGGAGAGAGGTCTCGGCTCCCTCCTCCGTCCCGTGCCGGAGCCGGGCTGTGCAGCAGCACAGGGCACGTGTGCTCCCGGGGACCCCACAGTCTTCTACAATTGCCCATGCCATGTTAAATCCCTGCGTCCCATCCCAGCTCCCGAGCTTCGGGAAGACAACCCTTGTCCCGCGGCGCCAGCCTGGCCAGGAGATGCAGCTGCGGGCACAGCTGCCGGCGTGCCCTCCTGCCGGCGGGCTGGCACCGGCACCGGCACCGGCACCGGCACCGGCACCGGCACCGCAGCGAGCAGCAGGCGAGCGGCAGCCCCGGCCAACTCCGCGCAGCCCGGGGCAGCTGCCAGACCTCTTTGTTTCCCGCTGCGCCCATTCATTAGCACAGCCGGTGAGCGGCTCTCAGCCATGCTCAGGAGAGGAGAGGGAGGAACGGTGCTTTGCCTGCAGGGACTGGCGGCACCGTGCCTGGGACAGATGTCCCTGTGCCTTGGGGCAAAGTGCCAGCAAGGCAGCCTTTCCCCACCCCTGAACAGGGTCTGGAGCTCTTTCGAAAGGAAGGGCCGTCGGTCCCATTGGAAATGGGCCAAGAGAATGAGCAGGTGGACAGTGCCGAACTGCTGCTGAGACAGACGTGTAAAACGAGCCCCGCTGTTCCTCGAGAGCTCCGTGGACACAACCAGGGACGGGCAGCACCCGCACGCTGCCATCACGTCGCTGGAGCTGTTCCAGCAGCAGGACTCCAGCACGCACCCCGGATGCCCCCATGCATCATCCCGTGCCTGTAATTTATTGATGGAAGAAAATCTGACACTCCCCAGCCCCGGTCTGCAGGGTGTCACGACAAGGTGTGCCTCTGGATTTTGTCTGAGAGGCTGTGGGTAGCTCTCTTAAACCTGGGACGAGGAAGCCGATGCTGTGAACTCCTGGCTGCTGTCTCCGTTCGAGGGGATAAACATAGACCTGCCTGCCCCTCTCACTACCTCTCTCACCGCTAAAGAGATTTTGCAATCATTAACCCCGGCCCCGCTGTGACTGACAAGCACACTCTGACCGACACTTCTGGCCATCGGAAACCCCAGCGATTTGTTAATGTTTACTAACAGCTACACGGTCTCCTGGGGGAAGAGCCCGGCTTCCCCATGTAGGGCATTGGCTGGCAATGATGGGGACTCAAATGTGAGGCAGGATGCAGTGAGGGTGCTGCAAAGGGCACCAGATGCCAGAGGACTCAGGATAGGATCCTGCTGCGTTGAGCTCACCCCCTTTAGGAAAGCAAGTTATTTTTTGATCCACTCCCGAACAGCAAGGTTCTGCAGGGTAGGGAGGGAAAGCAGTGTTCCCCACAGTCTTGGCATAGCTGCTTTTTTAGGAGGTGCAGTAGGGCTGGCGAGCTGTGCTGGGGAGGGGGCTCTGTCTGTGAGTCTCTGAGAGCCAGGACGACATGGCACCCACAATGGGACCGGTGCTCCTGTGCTAACACTCACGTTTTTCTGTGTTTCCCACCCAAGAATGGACAGGAATACCAGCACCAGGGGCATGGAGGACCAGCTCAGGAGCCCCAACCAGAAGGTGGTGAGTGTTTCAAGGGCTGCCTAGCCTCGTTCCACAGGGTGAGGTGGGAGCTGCTGCAAGGACCTGCTTTGCGGCTGATAAATTTATAACTACTTTGCTTTAGGAAATGCTGCTTTGTCCCTTAGGCAAAGCACTTTGTACAGGGAAGGGGGAAAGGGCAGTGGCAGGTCTGGCCAGTGGTGCTGGGTGGTGAGGGGGACTGGAAGGAACAGGAACAGGGCAGGGTGACCCTCTGCATACCTGGATTTCAGCAGGAGGAATCCAACACTGAAAGCTGACCTGGTCTGAGGTGAGAATGGGGGAAAGTTCCTGGCCTCCCCCAGGACACCCACAACAGTCAGCACAGGATGATTTTGCCAGAGATGAACCCCAGATTTGCTTCCCAAGCTGTCACAGCAGGCAGCGACTTAGGGCTGTCCAGTGACCCAACACATCCTTCCGTGGCTCTATGTTCTCCCTGCCCCTGCTCCTGCTGCTCCTTCTGCCCCTTTTCCAGTTGCAAGGGACTGTTCCAAGACCATCTCTGTCCTGGGCTGCAAAGAGAAACCACCTGTGCATCATTCCAGACCTGACCTAGCTCCCTAGCTGAGAGACATCTGCCAGGGACCTGGTAGTGGGATCATGCCATCCTGCCCAGCTGCCCCACAGAGACCCACGGGGTGAGCCTGGGGCTTCCTCAGCCTCTCCAGGCTGCCATGGAGCCCTCGTGGCCTTTCCCAGCCTGCAGGACAGGACCCTTCACCAAGTGAAGAGTCACACAGCATAGAGCCAGGAGAGCTGGAAACTTTCCTCCTGGCAAAAGCCTCCTTCAGGGAAGAGCTGTGGAGTTCTCAGGGTGAGAGCCCATGGCAGGGGAGGCTGTCCCCATGTCCCCCCACAGCTCTAAGCATTGGTAGCAGTTTCTGAGTGTGGGCTCTTGCTGCCTCCTGTAGAAGCTTGTATGAAATCCAAAGGGCTTTCCCCAATGCAGCACTAAGCATCAGTGTGGAGTTCATCTGGGCAGTCCCCTCTACTCTGGCAGTCTTAGGAAATGTTTCCAGAACAGCTGCTGGTAGCTCTTTTATTTAATGGGGAGAGTGGGAAGAAGAACACCTCCTCTTCCCCCTCTTCGTCGGTCACTTTCTCCCTTGCGAGTGTCCTGGCAGGGTACAGCCCCCACACCTCCCCTCCCATGTCCCTGCTGGTGACTCCTGCTGGGGCTGCTGCTTCCCGGCTCCAAAATCCGCTGCTTTCATCAGCCCTGTACCCTGTGTACCCTGTACCTCAGACCATGCAGGAGCTGGCTCAGGAAGGGCTCCAGCCTGGGGTGTGGGACCTGCGCCAAACACTGCCTTGGCTGTACGGGCAGCCGTGGGCATTTTCCGGCAGCAGCGCTCTGAGGCAGGAGTGCTCCCAGAAGAGCCCCACCGGGGCCTAATTCAGAGCCCATCAGGGCAGTCAGTGGGATGGGGATGGTTTACAACCCCCGCGGGTCTGCCCAGGCTCCCCAAGGGACACCTTCAGGCTTCGGAGTCAGTGTCCTGCCTCCCATTCTCACTGTTTTGCAGTACTTGCGTGTCCGAGAAGAGTTTAATTTCTCGCCCTCAGTCCAAAAGAGTTTCCAAGCAAGGCTTTCTCCAAGCTGTCGGCCACGTCCCGGCTCGCCCGGGGCAGCCCAGGGGTTGCAAATACCTTGTGTGCGGCTCCCGGCTCCAGCAGGAGCGGCCGGCGGGTTTGCACGGCCCTCAGGGCGGACACGCGGGGCGATCCCGCGGTGCCGATCCCGGGGTGCCGATCCCGCGGTGCCGATCCCGAGGTGCCCATCCCGAGGTGCCGATCCCGCGGTGCCCATCCCGAGGTGCCCATCCCGAGGTGCCGATCCCGGGGTGCCGATCCCGCGGTGCCCATCCCGCGGTGCCGATCCCGCGGTGCCGATCCCGAGGTGCCGATCCCGGGGTGCCGATCCCGAGGTGCCGATCCCGAGGTGCCCATCCCGCGGTGCCCATCCCGCGGTGCCGATCCCGAGGTGCCGATCCCGAGGTGCCGATCCCGCGGTGCCCATCCCGCGGTGCCCATCCCGCGGTGCCGATCCCGCGGGGCCGATCCCGCGGGGCCCATCCCGAGGTGCCCATCCCGAGGTGCCGATCCCGCGGTGCCGATCCCGCGGTGCCCATCCCGAGGTGCCCATCCCGAGGTGCCCATCCCGCGGATCCCGCCCGGAGCAGGCCCGGCAGCCCCGGGGAGCCGCCGCACGTTCGGCCGGGAGAGGCCCTGACCCAGCTCGGAGCGGCTGAACCCTGCAGCAGCCTTTGCGTTAAAATGCGGGGAGGCGATGAACCCACCCGGATCACAGCATCGCCTTTCTCCCCGGCGGTACCTGGCCCAGCCCTGCCCCGAGATGAACCCAAGGTCAGCACCTTCTCCCACCAGCCTGCCTTTGGAGACCTGCCCGGATTCAAGGGGAACTAAAGACGGCCCCCCTGTCTCAAGTGACTCTTGCCTAGGCACAGGTACAGATAGATTTGTGTTCCTGAGTTCTGGACAAACAAGTTTTCACCCCTTAGGCAAAATACAAACTCTTGCAACCTGGGGAGATACTTTTCCCTGGAACTCAGCATAATTAAAAAGAGTAACAACACTCGGATTTCTTCAAAGACTAAGCACTTGCTCACACGCCAAGAAAAACAAGCTGGTTGATCTCTTAAATACTGCTGCCTGCTATCATCTGTGGCAGCACGGAGAATGTGCACTTGAGCTCAGAGATGTTGCAGAAGCGTGGGAACAGTCCCAGCCTTCCCAGATCACAGGTTTTCTTTGGTCATGTTCACCCAGGTGGAAAAAGATGAGTTTCTGTAAATGCCAGCACAAGGAGACAAGTACCCAGTGTGACAGCAGTGACGTACATGTCATGGAAAAATGGATGCTGGGTTCTAAGTGATCTTAAGTTGGAACAGCCAAAACTGCCTCTCTTTAACTCAAGAGTGATGATGGGAAAATGGAAATTTGAAACATTTCCAGATATTAAGTGCTTTTGCATTTATTTTTGGCCAATGAGAGGTTCAGTTTGCCTGTGGGTGTTGTGTTCTGTAACTCTTCCAGGAAAATAAGCATGAGGAGAAGGTCCAGGATCCTGACAGAGAGAAGGACCAGCCTAAGGCAGACATGGGGAGCAAAACCTGGGCAGACCTGGCCGGGGAGATGAAGATATTCCTGTGGAACCCGGAGGAGAGAACATGCCTGGGGAGAACAGCCAAGAGCTGGGGTAGGTCCTTGCTGAAGCCTCACTTTTGGGAATTGTTGCCTTTTTTTACTTCACAACGTATTCACTTGCCTGTGAATGTCCTTGATAGCTTGGACTGACCACCCCTGCCCATTTTTTCAGTGTTAGTGCTTCTAACCAGTGCAATAAATAACTAGTGAGGAGGACAAGCAGAAAACCATGTAAAAGTTATGCTTGGTCTGGACGTTAATGTTGACTGACAATGGGAAAGCAAAGATTTCAGACTGCCCAGACCTTGTCCCGGAAAGAAGTTTAGAGCCTGAGGAAGCATGGGAGCTGCAGGCCAGTCTGCTGCAGCTGTGCACCCCTGCTGCCACCAGCAATCCTGCTCCTGCCTGTGTAAGTCAGGGGCCCCTGGGACAGTGGCTTTGGGGCCATCAGGTTGGTGGGGGAAGCGTGCCCGGGCTGCTGGGCAGGCGTTTAGTGGAGGGTGCACACCATGGGGCAGAGCAGCCCTCCCTGCCTGAATGAGCCCTGGCTCTAGAAAGGGAAGGGAAGGCCTGGTCATCACTGTCACCCCAGGTAGTGACAGGGTACCCACAGCAGAGCCCACAGTGCTGTCAGAGCCACTGGACCGGGATGTGCCAGCTTTGGCAGTTCTGAGTGCCCTGTCTACTTTATCCACATCCATGTGGCCTTCAAAAATTATCCCTGAGTCTGGAGGCCCCGGGTGGTCCAGAGTAGCCTGTGGGGTGAGCACTGCTGCAGGCTTGGTCCAAAATCAAGGTGCCACTGCACACACGGTGCCTCCCACCTTTGCAGCTCTGTTCTGCCAGCACACAGCCCCCTTGGCAGAGTGAAAATCCCAGCCTCATCCAGAGCCACCTGCACATCCACCAGTGTAAGGCTGTGAACTACCAGGGGCTGCTGCTCGGTGTTTGCAGCCCTCGGCTGGCACTGGCAATGTGCCACAAGCCCCAGAGCCCTCCCATGCCCCTGCCAAGAGTTCGGAGTCTCCTGCAAAAGCCTGTGGTGACAGCTGGGAGAAACAAAGGAAGCTGCCCACCAGCACCAGAGGAGTCTGAAAACCTGCAAGCATGAGTCTGGGACAGACCCTGACATTGGTGTTAGCTCTCCTGTGCCCTTTGCTGGCCACAGAGGCAGACCAGTTTTTCTGCTTCTTTGCTGGATGGGAAGGCACAGACCGAAGTGTGGGAGCAGTAGGGTGACAGTCCTTAGTGATGTGGGTTTGGTTTTCTGGAGGCTCTTCCAGGTCCTGAGAAGATCCTTGTGAGAGGATTTGCTGAGTCTGGTGTGGATATGACCCCAGCAGGCTACTGCTGGCAGTGCCAGCAGCACTGGGGCAGGTGCAGCATCCTCCTGCCCCCTGGGACCACCGTGCTCTGCTATATGACCCCCCTGCCCATGAACATACTTGCCCTTGATGCACACACGTGCTCACATGTCTCTACAGGGGGGCAGGAGAAGCTACTATGAAAATCAAAACTTATTTTAAAGTGAGAGCATTTGGAGGTGAGTGGAGCTGAACTTTCCCACTCTCATCTCATGGGTGAGGAGGAGGGAATTTGCCCAGCCTGGGGCTGCTTCCCTGTGCTGGCTCTAAAGGTGTCCCCTGGGATGGGGGCTGGAGGGGACTTGCACTCACAAAATGCAGGGAGACAACTGGCCACAGGGTCATCCCTGGAGGCCCCAGCCCCTGGGAAAGGCTGCACCCACTCTCTGCTCGTGACAACACTCCCTGCTGCACTGCAGGAAACATAAAAAGGGGAGCAGTAGTGGGAAGATGTCCCAACAAGCATCAGCTTGGTGCTCCAGCAGCAGATCCAGCTCTGCCAGGCTGGGGCACAGGCACCATCCAGCATCACCCTGGCAGAGCTGGACATTGTCCCTTCTGTGCCACCAACAGTAGTGATGGTCCCATCTGCCCTGGCCTATCCCTCAGCAGGACACAGCCCCACAGTGGTTCCCAGCATGGTGGCCCTGGCAGAAGCACGGCAGGAGTGCACATCTGTGTTCCCAGGGCTCCCTCCAAGCTGCCGGAACGTTTCTCCTGGGAAATATGTGGGTTAGGGCTTCACTTTGCTTTCTGAGCTGCTGAGTTTTATTCATAGGCTGTGGCCTCTTGAGACATCCTCAGCCATCAGCCTGGTCCAGAGGAAAAACAAACCCATTCCCTGAATGTCTGGGCTGTGAAACAGACAGTGGTGCTGCAGCCCTGAGCAATGCTGCTTGCTCAGTCCCAGCACCAGGGTCCCTCCTGTGCAGGGGACAGGAATCAGGGCAGGAGCATCGCCCCAGTGCCCCATCCGGAGTTTGGCTGAAGCCACCCGGGCACCTTTGCATGTTACCATGCCAGGAGGGCGTGGGAAGGGCAACAGGGAATGTTGGGTCCATCTGTTGGAGAGAGCTGAGGCAGGTGGACACACAGACCCAGTCCTGACACAGCTCTGGGAAGGGCCATGCAGCAAAAGGGAGACAGAACCAAACAGCAGCTACCCTGGCCCCGGAGCAGCTGCCAGTCCTGCACCCAGAAACACCAGGGTCTGTGTGCAGGGCGGGGGGTGCAAGCTCCCACCTCCACCATGGACTCAGAGCTGCAGAGGACGCCGTGCTGAGCACGTCTGTGCATCCCTGTGGGACACATCCCACGGGATGTGCTCTGGTTGCCTAAACAGCGACATGCCTGTCTCTTTTGCAGGCTTGATCTTACTGTTTTACTTCGTTTTCTACACGTGCCTGGCGGGAATGTTTGCCTTTTGCCTGTACGTGATGCTGCTCACGCTGAGCCCCTACACGCCCAGGTTCCGGGACCGTGTGTCTCCGCCAGGTACGAACCCCAGCCAGCCCGGCCTTGGCACCTCTGCCCATCAGTGTCCTACCCAAATGGCATGCCTAGGACCTCAGGCAAAGCCCTGCTGGAGCTGTGCACTCCTGCAGGCACCCAGCCCTCCCTAACACAGGGTGTTGTCACCTCAGGGCACTGGCAGAGCTGCAGGTTCTCTGCAGAGGACCAGACATCTTAAAAAGCCCCATGGGAAGCATTCACCCTGATGATACTAATTGTTATTCTAACTGCACTGTTTATTGTTATCATTATTCTCAAGGTAAAAGCCAAGTTTAGGCATTTCATAGGTGATGCTGATGCATTTCAGCTGCTGGCCCTTTATACCTCATGCCTTCAAGATAAAATGCAAATCAAGAGTACCTTTTACGCATTATTATTTGGGGGAGTTCTGGCAAGGGAATGTTCAGAAAATCCTTTCCCTTTGTCAGACGCAGCATTTTCCCCATGTTTTTGTGTTGGTGGGGAACACAAGGGCCCCTTGCCCTGCTCCCTCTCTGGAACTGGCCACACAGCTGGGAACACGGGGGACCTGCAGCCACTCTGTGCAACCCCAAGCCCATCACTAACCCACACTACTGGGACCCTCTATATCTCCAGTGCTCCCTGGGATATTTTGATGTGTATGGTGTTCTCCAGGGGTGAAATGAAGGCGAGGGATCAGTAGGTTGAGGAGAGGGTTGATTTGTGATCTGGTGCTGCCTCTCTCATGGCTGTGCCTGGCCCCAAGCCCAGCTGCAGTGCACCAGCCCCTGCAGCACACAGCCCAAGCCCATGGCTGGTCCACCTACATTTGCTTAATCAGGGTCTCTCTCCTTCTTCAGGAGTGATGATCAGACCCTACTTGAATGGGTTCACCATTGCCTTCAACGTCTCCCAGCCCAACACGTGGCAGCCCTACGTGGACAACATGCACCACTTCCTAGCAGGTGAGCTCTTTGTCACCCTGGGAGTCATGGTGAAGTTGTTTTTATCCATGGGTACATGCATGAGGTGCAGGGGTCTCCTCCTGGGCATCTCACGAGCCACAGCTGGAAAGGGAGGCTCACAAGGTCATGGGAGCTTCTGTGGGAGGGAGCTTTGCCTTTCTAGGTATGACTTCCTAACACCCTTGACATGTGGATGTCCTCTGAGAGTTTGGGTCTGTGCAGGTCTGGGGGAATTTTAACAAGTCTCTTGGTCCCCACCAGCTTATGATGACAAAGTTCAGGAGGAGAAGAACATTGAGTGTGTCCCGGGACAATACTTCATCCAGGGGGGAAAAGACAGTGAGGAGAAGAAGGCCTGCCAGTTCAAGCGCTCGCTGCTGCAGAACTGCTCTGGCATCGAGGACCCAACTTTTGGCTTCTCTAAAGGCCAGCCCTGCATCCTGCTGAAGATGAACCGGGTATAGAGAAAGCTGCTTGTTTTATTTCCTTCCTTTATGGCATCCCAGTGTGATGAAGACCACACAGGGATGGAAACTCCTTCACTTCTCAGGCCCAGGGAAAAAGGGAACTAGAATCCCCAAACCTGCTGGCCATATCTGCTAGAAAACATAAAAAAGAAACAATATGAAACTTGCTCCATTTTTTTTGCTGAGGCCTTAGTGCCAGGAGGGTCTTCTGCCAGGCCCTTCTTCATGAGGAACTGAGCTTTAGGGGAACACCACAGACCCCAGCTGCTTTACAATGTGAATTTTCTTAGAATTTAATTTGTTTGAAGTCTAATAGCACAGTGGCTCAGTGCTCACTGCTGGGAAAATAAGCATGGGGATGATGTGAACTGTGTGGGGAAGAGGCTGTGTTACTCCAGGGTGTCTGGACTCTCTCTGTATTCTCTGCCCTGCCCCTGCTCTCAGGCAGCAATCTGGCACTCAGCCACGGGCAGGCTGCACTGCGTGGGGTGGCAGACCCTGCTGCAGGGACACACAGCTCCTGTCTCGAGCAATGTGACTGGCACCCAGAAAGGTTTAAGCCCTGGAGAAGGGACGCAGCACGTGCTTGGCACTGCATTTCGTACAAGCATGGATGTTTTTTGCTTTTGCAGATCATAGGCTACCGCCCTGGTGCCGGGGTCCCCGTGAGTGTGGACTGCAAAGTGCAGGTACTGCTCTCCTCCGTGCCCGGCAGCGTGGGGGGTACACGGCCAAATGTCTCCTCCTGATGGACCTCAGCACAACTTGTCCTCATTTTAGCCCCAAACAGGGGGTCAGAGGACCCAGCACTGCACATGTGTCTGGGCACAATGGGAGGCCAGTCTGCTGCGAGTGACAGAGGTCACCAGGCTCCTGCTACCCACGTTGCTCCTGCAGCCTCACAGGCAGCACCCTGCTCAGCCCCTGGGGCAGCCTCGGGCTGGGTGCCAGGTCCCAGCTAGAGCCTGGAGCTCAGTGGCAACTGCTCATACCCATCTCCAGCTGCTCCTCAGCACCCTCAGTCCTGGGGGCACCCTGCAAGCCAACAGCAGTGGGGTGAAGAAGGGCTCCCACTGCCCAGGCAGCTGCTGGATCACACCCTTAGAGAGCAAAGGTGCAGTAGGGAATCAACAGGCAGCAAACTGTAATCCTGCCCGTGCCTCCATAGCTCCACTCCTCTCTAGCTGGAAGCAGGGCAGTGACTGGTTCACAGCAAACACAGCACAGCTGAGCTCAGCCGGGGGCTGGCAAAGGACATTTTCTCTGAGACAGGCTCTGAAGGCAGCTGTATTTTGTGTCCCATGTCCTATGTGTGTGTGCATGTGCCTCTGTTTTTTTCTGATCACAGAAAGGCAATGAGAGTCACCTCAGGTCAGTGGAATTCTACCCTGGGAATGGGACATTTGACCTCATGTATTATCCCTACTACGGCAAGTTCACCCACGTAAGTAAGGGTCTGGCATCTCTGTTATGCCTCCTTGGGAATGAGAGAGCAGGAGCTGCTGCACAGGCTCCAGATGTGCTTTTGGGCTATTTTGGGCAGATGCGGGCAGGGACAGAGGCCACGGGTGCTGGGATTACTGCGCTCTGTTTCTGTGTCTGACAAACTGTGTGTGTGAGTGTGTGTAACCGTGTGTGAGTGTGTAAAAGTGTGAGTGGGTGTGAGTGTGTAACTGTGTGTGAGTGTGTGTAACCGTGTGTGAGTGTGTAAAAGTGTGAGTGGGTGTGAGTGTGTAACTGTGGGTGTAAGAGTGTGTGTAACTGTGTGTTTGAGTGTGCAAAAGCATGAGTGGGTGTGGTTTTTAGAACAGCAGAAAGCATTTGATAGTCCCATTGCCTGGTGGTGTCCTGGGCAGTGGCCCCAAGAGGCAAAGTGTAGTGATCCCACCTTGCTAAGGCCCAGACACAGAAAGGCTCAGCTGCAGCACCCTGAGGGACCCCGATGGACACCAGGCAGACACTCGCAGGTGCCTGGAACCATCAACCATTTATGAATTATTTTACTGAATATAAAAGCCCTGCCTGCTTTTCTGCTCCCTCAAAAATTACACTTAAATCCCCCTTCTTTCCAGGTCAACTACACCTCCCCACTGGTGGCTATGCACTTTACAGATGTGCAGAAGGATTACTTGGTCCCCATTCAGTGCAGTCTGAATGGGAAAGGAATTATCAACGACCTGAACAGTGACCGCTTCCTGGGCCGAATCATCTTCACACTCAGCATTGGGAAGTAGCCCCTGCCAACACCAGGCACTTAGGTTGAGTCAATCAGAGGCTTTTTTCTTTTTAAAACATCAAGCCAGCATTCTTTTTCTGCTAGGAAAAACAGGCACATGGAGATTATTGTTAATTTATTTTTGTTCATAGTTAGGAAACCAATGAGATACAATGGAGAGTGGGTGCAAATTATTCAACTTCTGATGTAAACATTATTAGTAAAAATTAAATGTTTTCCCCTCGGGAGAGAACCTGCAAAAGATTTCACTTTTGATTGAAAAAAACCTCTGGTATACAAATGCTGTTTTCATAAGGTCTTTTATGAGTGATCCCTGTGGAATGCATCTTTCCTGGCTTTAAATTTTAATTTTTAGCATAGTTTTATGTGCATTTCTCAGGCAAAAGCTAAAAAGGAGGTAGTTTATTAGCACAATTCTTGTTAAAATAATAAACAGCAAAAATTCTAGATTATGCCTGCAATAACAGAGTTGAAAAGTGAAAATGACAGCTTTCAAAATGCTTTCTAGGACCTCTAGCCCCAGAAGCATCTTGACTGCAGCAGCTTGTTCAGCACACCCAAGGTGTTGAGCAAGGGCCACATGGAAAATCATTTGCCCTTGAACCTTTCCAGCTGTTCCTTTCTCAAGTGGGAAGATTAATGCATTTCTCCCTCCCTCCTCCTCACTCCAGTACTTTTCTCTGCCCCAGGAATCCTCACCCAGGCTCTTGGACAGGGATGAGTGAGAGGAGCTCTTCTCTCCTGCCACGGTTCACAGGTTGGCAGTGCCTCCCGATCAGGCACAGAAGTGCCCAGAGTTCCAAAGAGGTCACAGCTGTAATGCTGCAGCAAAATGCAGGGAAATGCTCAGTCCTTTTATGGTTAAGAGGTCAGTGTTGGTGAGTGAAGGCATCAGTTTATCACCCCCAAAGGCTGATGAAACACACCATCCTCATCTGAGCAGAGCGTGCTGCCCTGAGCAGCCCGAGCCTCCCCGGGATGTGACAGAGACCAGCTGCATTCTGCTTGTTGGGAGCTGAGAGAACACAGCAGGACAGGACACCTTGGGATAATGCATTACTTGGAAAGCACACTTACTAAAATTACTGACTGAACACGGGCATTATGGCGTGGTCCAGGTACTTTGTCTGCCATCATTTCCTGATCTGTATCAGTCTCTAAGAGGTGATTTTTTGTATTTAAAATAAAGTGACTACAGTAAAATTAACTCTGTGGTGGCATTCTTGGAACACTGGTGTTTAGAGATGCAGTTTTTGCTGCCAGTTAGGGACTGAATTTCCAAGCAGCAAGTAACAATATCCTGCAATTCTGAGCACTTAATAAACTTCCCCAGGCCAAAGAGTTCAGGAGCCCAGTTACAATAAGACTCACTCTTCACCAATCTTTCACCATCTGGCAAAAACTATTTATTAAGAACTGTTAAATACCTGAACCAGAGGCAGTTTGGGAACTAATTCTGCTCAGCTGTCATTATTCAGATGGCACTGATAGAACAAGGGCAACGTTTTCCTTCTGCCTGCACAAATTATCTGCAAGGGCATCTTCTGACCAACAGAAACTGGCTTCTGCCAAGGAGGATGCTGCTGGGGGAGCGGCTCTGCTTTTGACATCAGAAGTAAGTTAGACTCACAAGCATTTCTCTGCCTGCCAATTGTTTTAGCTCTTTTAAAGCATTTATATTTGTGGGGTCTTGAAAGGAAACCAAACTCATTGTGTTTCATGCCATCAAATTAACAGCCTTCACACTAGCAACAAGATAAAACTTTATTTATTATCTATTCCCTATCTGTCTGTTGGAAGGATTCTGTTGGAAGAGGAGGTCCTTTAGCAGATACTGGACCCATCCTTTGACCAAGTCAAGACAAAAATCAATTGATTTGGATGTAAATGTGTGAATAGCCAAGAAGCAAAAGCTTCTGTTTCCCCACGAGCATCCAGATCCAAGCACATTTACAAACCCTTCGGAAAAGCTCTCAGAAATGGCATTAATGTCTACTTACACTGAAACAAAGCTTTATAAACACAATAATTAACTTTATTTTCCATACACATATTCTGCTTTCAGCATATTTATACAGTTATTTCAAGATCTGGAAAATTGTACACACCACTCTTCATGCTGCAACAACCTTAAAGTGCTGGATCAATTTTCAACTTCTGTTGAGGCTCAAAATAATACTTTCTATGTATTTACAAAATATATATATGTGTATGTGTTTGCATCTAGGAAATGACCACATTTTACTAAGATAGCCTGGCAAAAGTGATATTAAATACTTCAGTCTGCAATCTCAGCATGAAAACATAGCTGTGATCCATCTGCTGGCAGCAGAGATGCACCACACTGACAAGTGGGTGTACTCATAAAATGCCACCTGAAATAATTCCATTTAACACTGGCAGGGAAATCAAGTACTGTGAGAGCAAAGATAAAATACAAGAGACCAAGACAACCAAACCTGAAGCACACAGTCCCACTCAGCAGCATTTAATTACATTCCCCCCCCGCCCCCCAAAAGACAACTTGGTCCAAGAGCCCATTTGTACTATGGAATCACTTTTGTCAGAATCAGGTAGAGTGTATCTTTGGTCACTGTGAGGACAGGAAGAATTGAATGTACAGGTATTTCTCAAACATCAAAACTCTTTGGAGAACTCCCTTCCCTGAATACACAGCTATTTTGAGTTGCTTAAACATCAGTATTTACTGAGCTTTGTGTACGTGAATTACTGAAGGTGCTTTCCCCACAACATGGCTACAGGGTCAATGCACAGAGAGATCAAATACTGAAGCAGCTTTAGTAAACACTTGCTGCAGAGGACAGGACTTTGTGTGCCCTCAGGAGCTCTCTGCAGACCTGGCAGCTCTTGAGCTGTCCCGTAGCTGGAAATTGGGGTTTATTGGCTGCAAAAGGCTTTTGTCAAGATGGACCAAAAGGTTTAAAGAGCGAGAGGCTTCTTTCATTCCATTAACATGAATCTGATGGGAATGAAGCAGAACACAACCACAAACTACTGACTTCGATTTGGTACAGTTTAGATATGGAATACAGAATTGCAAAGGTATGGCATTAATAACAAAGAAAGCATCTTCAAACAGGTAAGATGCTCTTTTTCCTTTGGAAGTCACTTTTTTCAATATACATATACTAATTTCTGCTTTATGATCAGAATTCTGCATGCTAGAAATGTTGTGCTCTTACACTGAGACAGCAATAACGAGGTTAAAAGCAGATCAATTCTATCAAACCTGAAAGGTTGCACTTGCATTCAGAGATCACAGCTTTTCAGTGATCCCCTGATAACCTATGAAAGCTGTCCAAAGGAACTGCAGGAATCTCTGAGCAATCTGTGTTCTTAGTCAGTCTGAGTGCTCTCAAAATACTTTTGAGCCTCACATGGACCAACGCTGTGTAGTTTCTTTTATGTTCAGAATCAAAGCTGAGAGAAACTGCAGCCAGTGAAATTCCAGCCTCCCACCCTCATTTCACAATTGAGCTCAGAACAAAAGGAAAAATGCAGTTCAACAAAATAGCACAGGAGACATTTCCTTCAGCAGACCGTTGCCTTTTCTGAGCAGTCAAAGTTCTCCAGACCTGAGCCTTATCTTGGCAAATTTAGACGCCATGCTAGTGCAAAGCTATTCAACTTATATTAGCAGTCAGCTTCTCCATATGATGTTAAACAAACTAATTTACTAGAAGAATCAGATGTCCTTCTCATATGATGTCAGGTTATTACTGAGATCAGGTACTACTTTACATTCAGAGGGAACAGGAAATTCAGGCTGATTCACAAGAACAGCCATATGCCAAGTTCCCAATAGAAGTCTGTTGAGAGCTGGGTATCATTTCCCCACTGCATGTACAGTCCCTTTTGACACAGCATTCACACTTTTAATTATAGTTTCAGCTCTAGCATTAATCAAGACAAGCTGTAGGCATCTAGAAATCTTCTTGTATAAAAGGATTAAACGACAGAAAGCTTTGTAGATGTCTTCTTTACTAAAAATAATCACATTTCCCACAGGGACACACATCAACTCTGCTCAATTCTGTGGTCCTCAGAACACCTACTTTCTCCAAAGTCATACAGTAGCTTCTGCAACTCATCTTCAGACTCATGGCATGTTATTCTGTCATTAAGTGATTTTAGTTTTTTAAAATAAAGAAACCATGAATTAATTTGTTTTTCTTTTTTTTTTTTTTTTTAAGGGGCAGATCAGGGAGTCTGGGAAAGGGAAAAGAACAGGGAAGGTGGGCAACAGAGATGGAATTAAGAGATTATACAGACTGATAGCCAGTACGACTTTTTCTTCTTCCAATGATGTAAGATATAAAGACAAGAATGATAAGGAATCCAAGTGCCACGCCCACTGCGATGGGAATAAGAAAGTTCAGGTCAGAATCAGCAATGCATTCTTCAGCTGCAGAAAGAAGAAAAACAAAAAAAGCAACGGAGAACAAATTAGTAAGGTAAATCAAGCATTAGAAACCAAAGCAAGCAAGGAGCAAATTTTTGAGAAATTACATTGTATTAGATACAATAATACACGTAAAGTAAAATCAGTATTGAGTAAAGAATTGATGGAAAGATTGATTTCTTCAAACACATTTACTACACACATCCTTCATACTGGTAATAAACTTCTTCTGATTTGTACATTTAATTTGTACATTTAATTTCAGCTTCCTCTAGCAAGCAGAGGACAGATTAGAGATGTGAGGACAAACCAGCAGTCTGAGCATGCATTAGCTGATCACATCTCAGAGTTAGCAGCATTAAAGCAACAAAAACCCCACACTGGTGTATTACTGCCTTGTCCAGGGGTCTACCCAGCTCTCGAGTTGCCATCACTCCTCTGGGTTCTAGACATGAATACATAAAGGACAATCCAAGTAACAAAGCAGAAACTTACTGAGAGCTACAAGAGACTGCCAAGATAAATGTGCTGCAGGCACTGCATGGAAAACACTGGAAGACTCTCTTGGGGAGGGGAAATTTATTTTCCATACAAAAGGGTTATTAGTTTCAGCTGAGAACTACATAGACCTCACTGAAATCCACATCAGAGGGAAAAATAGAAGAGACAGCTATTATGCTACAGTGGTTTTTAATACACAGGTTGTAAAACATGTGAGGAGCTCCTTGCTGGTAAAAACACTCATCAGTGATTAGCAAACCACGCTGGGAACTGGTTTCAAACTCAGGGGCAGGGTTTGGCATCGTAACCTGTTTGTAAGGAGAGCAGAGCTCCACCTGCCTGTGCCAGGGGAGGTTTGGTAAGGCAGGAGGCCGTGCCTGGGTTCTCCAGCACTGGAACGATGCCTGACTTACATGTGTTTCATAAAGCAGCACTCCTCATAAAACTATTTTGTTTGAGTTTTTAATTAGGACAGAGCATGACACACAGAGTCAATGCTTCCTCAAAAGCTGGCTGCTGTTTTTCATCGAATCAGCATTACTTTTGGGAAATGTATTGTCTTGCTTTAGCATATTACAGTCCAGCATAGACTTGCCATGGCCCCTTCCTGAAATATTATACAAAGCCTTTGACTAAGAGCAAGAACAACACATGGAGGCTCAACAGCTGAAAATACTGAACTCAGATTATCTGAAGACACCTACTGCCAAGTAGAGCAACACTTGGAAGGAAAAAAAAAAACCAAGAGGAAAAGAGCTATGCACCTCATACAGCTATTTCAAAATATTCTGACTGAGAAAATTTTAAACATCTTAAAGAGAGACATGCATTTGATATTTAGTTATCTTTGTTCACCAAATACCAACATAGACAATTTCCTAGATGCTGGGTAATGGGTCACTAAACACTAACACTAAACATTGATGGATTTGCTAAGGATGAAGGGTGCCCAGCAGGCAGTGACAGACATTCCCTCTCTTCTCCAAAGGAAGGAGACGGCTGCAGTACACATCACACTATGGCACGGTTACAGGGAACTCCCAAGGTGAAAAAAGGGGTAAGGTTTCATACCAGGAACACTCCATCCTTGCTGGCACACATCTATCCAGGTATGGCTACTGTACAGTGGTTAGAAGCTTCAGAGAGGTGTCTTCAAGTGCAGAATTGGTAACTACAGCCCAGCACACAGACTGTATTCGGGCCAGCAGGAACAGCTTTTTCGACTGACGTGGCTCAATGTGTCTCCATTCAAAATAGTCAGAAATTTTGGCCCAAAACCTCTTTAGCCCCAGTATAAAAGCTGCCTTCCCTTTTGATTCCAATAATGAGATTCGACCAATAGCCCCAAATTTGTCTTTTATTAACATATGCTAAGGAGTAGAGAACCCTGTGGTAAATTAAAACATTTTAAAAAACAGCCAAACAAAAAACCATAACAAGGAAGAAATGAACAAACAAAATGCCCCTTCCAAAACCCAAATCCCATCATTCACTGGCTAGAAATGCTTCTTTTGAGGACTATTAGCATGACATCTTTAACCTAAAATATCAGAAATCTTGACATTTTAGAATGCAATATTTAGTAAACTGTGTATAAGGCACTAAACCAACCACACTGTAATAGGTTATACACATTAATATTCCTCATCCACAGATGTTAAATACATCCACATATTAAATGCTGTTCCCACAGACCAGAACAAAACCAGCTATGTAACAGAATCTCAGATATAGACTGATTCGAGTTCACCTTACTCATTGAGTTTATTTTCTTCAAAAAAAGACAATACAAGACGTCTGTTTTCAAATCAGTTAAAAAATGTGAACAAGTTTCCTTAAGAAATAGAACAATCTTTATTTTTTAGAGCACAGGTTAAACAGATTGACAGTTCCCTATGGAGCAATACATACAGGAAAACTAGTGGTTTTATAACAACAGGAAGTCAGGTGAAACTGATGTTTTTTGAACCAGTTACCTGCACATCAGTCTAGGAGTACTTAAAACTCTGAGCCAATATACTTACAGGTTCTTGCAATGGTATTTCTAGTGTTGATTTTAGAAAGCAGTTAGCATGAATCTTCTATATTGTTACTTGGAAACTGTGTACAGTTCAAAAATTTGCAAGGTCAGAAGAATACTGTGATGATTACTCCTTAACAGAAATGCATGTTTAACTGGTGCCACTGAACATCACTCACAAAAAAAAAAAAAAAAAGAAAGGCTAAAAAATCTATACGAACTTCTGCATTTGAGGATATATTAATACGAAAGTCATTAGATCCATTTTTTAAATTAAAATGGTAAGTCTTGAAGCTTGTTTCATGATTAAACTCATAGCAGTTCCCCACTTTCATTAAAATGCATTTCAGTAACTGATGCAAAATTCAAGCTGTAGACTACAAGCTATAGTAAGCATTATCCACCCATACGTGCTTCCTTGGCTAGTGTCAAGAGTAACCCATCTTTACAAAAAAAAAAAAAACCAAACCCAAACCATTACTGAAAGAAGTGTATTTTATGATTTGTATACAAACATGCCACAGACATCTCTATAACCCTAGGGAACACTAATAAAACACTAGAGCAGCTCTGATGCAGGCTAAACTCATTCTAAAAGGGGAGACAATGTTATGTTCATTAAATAACTAGTTTAGGCAGCTCATGTTATGACATATGCAAAAAAGCCACACTTATCTAAAAGACTTTTTTTTCCATGCAGTAAGAATATGTATTACAGCACAAGGAGCCCAGAGAAAAGTTGTGCATCAAGGGTTAGTCTCTACAGAGCTGCAGTTTAAGAACAGTCCAGTTGCACTGCACTTTTTTAACCTAGTTATTCTTTCCATACAGCAAGGAAAACAGGTGTTGTGGGTCCATTTCAGACTCGTTTGGCTTTTGCATTCTTAACACTAATAAATGCTACACTGCAAACAATCCAACACAAAGTACGTTAAACATTCAGAGTGCCAAAGGCGGGCAGTTATAACGTGAATTTTGACTGGCCGAGAACCATTCAAGATGAAGATTTAAAAACAGCTCAAGCTGCAACGACAGATACTGGCTCATTAAATGAAAGCATCTTTAAACAATGGCCATTCAAAGCAACAAGACAGACCAGTTCTGTGCAGAGTATGGTATGAAGTTAAGTGCACTTTAAAGTTCTGGAATATTTAGAAAGGTTATTCCCTTTAAACAGATGCCAGCAAAAAAAGCTTGCATTAATTTAGCAGAAGTCTGCCTTAGGTATTTTAGATGACTGCCAAGGTATAATGAAGAATTCAGTGCCTAACAGGTTTTTTTTGAAAGCATCTGGAAACAGCACTGAAGTCTTCCCAAATATTCACCATTTGGCAAGTTACTTTTGTTTGTACAGCTATAGTATAGGAACAATTCCTGAAATTACACCAAGGCAGAAGTAAATTACTCAAATCCTAACAAAGGCAAGTAAGTTACTGCTGCCACTTCAAGAGATCACTTAAACATCAGCCTGAAGTTCAATCCTATGGAAAATGAAGTTGCTATTGGGCATTAGACAATCCTTGTTAAATACTATACAAGTCAACAGAGTGACTAATGCTGCCAGCTTAACCCACAATTATGACAACAACTAAGGAACGTAGAGGAGAGAAGCAAGTACAAATTCTATGCTGTTCTGGGAGATGCCCAATGCACATCAGTTCAGAACGTGTTCTTGTCTCAAGCTACTATTTGTAAAAAGCAGAAATAAATCCCAAATGCTTTAGGATTTTTTTGCAAGATAAAATCCTTAGCCTAGCAATTCGTCCAGTATTTGACATCTTCAAAACAGCTATGAAACCCACGTCGTCTTCTTAGGGCAGGAAAACAAAGTGTAGTTCTGCTTCATCTGAGATAAACATTCTCCCTTTGTTTCTCAACTCCAATTAGCTGTGGCTAGTAATTACTCCTAAGTTTTGGGTCTTTTTTGGACTTCAGAACTTGCACTTGCTTTGTTTAGAGTGAAATCAGAACAGGAATCACACTTAGATTTACAAAGTTTGATATCCAGCATAGCTTTTTCTTCTGCCAATTATGTAAGCAACCACTATAATGGCAATCAAGACAGCAAGTGCAGCACCAACTACAATTGGGATTAGAATGCTGTCATCATCCAGCGAACACTCCTGGGCTGTAGGTGAGAAAAAGGTTGCAATAAGGAATAAATAGAGACAGAATACTTGCCAAGTGTGGCACAAAAATCTGTTTTGCTTAATATGAAGGTGTTAAAAAATCAAATATTATTTAAACTAAGAAAGAACTGCAGAGGTCTCATGGATACATTTAGCATATGTAAGCATTTTAATCACGTGGTGATTTATGTGTTTGATAACCTATAGCAAGCTAAGGGTGTACAAGTTTGTCTGAGCACACGATCTGCTCTAGGCAAGGAAGCAGCCATTCTTCTGCATTCAAGAACCAGGCTTATCTGTTTCATACTAAAGGCAAGTCTGGTTGGTGCTTTCACTCATTAAAGATAAAAAGTGACCTAGATTTGGTATGAAGAATCTTTCCAGAATAAAGACATGTTACACAGATAAAATAACTATAATTAGAAGAAGGCTAGCTGCAACTTTAACTGCTGGGTGAAATGGGTCCCTAACTCTTTAGAAAGACTGTTTACCCTACACACATCTGGAGTTATCTTATTTCTGTCTAAAAGCAGAACTTTTCAATCTATGTGTCTACAGATCAGTCTAGTCCAATAAGACTGTGCTGCAAGTATTATCATTAAGCACAAAGACCAGTTTGCACTAAATATTAAGAGGCAATTTAAAACATTTCAGTTTTCTCCAGACAAGATCAAGATAATGCAAAAACCAAACATTTTAGAGCCTCTCTTTAGTTCTGGATATTCAAGACTGCCTCTGAAGGAGGCTCTGACAGTTCATACTTTCCCAACACTCCTATTCCTCAAACTTACAGGTAAAAAGAAACAAAATACCTAACAGTATTCCCAAAGTCCACTTCTGCAAAAGTTCTGTCCAATTTTCTTACATATCTGAGCTACAAAAAGCTGTATGTCGAGATGTTGTCAGGTAACTTCTAACCTATCCTGCACGGCAATGCTTAAGTCCCCCTTCAGTGTTTCTAGTTCATTCAAGTTTTGTGAAGGAGAACCACACACTTAGCAGATATTTTTAAGTGAGAACAAAGCTTTGCTTGAACCTTAATGTCAGTCTCAGAGCTTCTCTTCATTCCATATATATATATAGACATATTTTTAAAAATTGGAACAAGAGCTTCCGAGATAAAGTGCTTGAACCTAATGCAAGTGCTTTTTAGCAAGTAAGAATTTTGCAAGCATTGCTAAAAACAAAAACATAACTCTTACCTGTAGCAAACTTATTTGCCTCCACAAGGAATGGCTGAATCCATAGATTAAAAGTATGTACTTGAACATCTTCATTAATCTGAAGAGTTTGCTCTTTTCGGCACATGTAAGAGCTACCAAGGAAAGCATCCCACTTGCTGAAATTGCTGTTATCTGCACTTGAAATGACTAAACAAAAAGGGGGAAAAAAGAAAGGGAATTTGCATGTTCACTTAAAGTGCAAGACAGTTGCTAATACAGTAAGACTGAGAAGCTGAATCTAGAGGGGCTAACACTTCAACACTGACTAGTCTGAAAAACAAAGTAGTGCAAAGTGGGATTGATCTGCTTAAGCAGAAATCAGAGACTGAAGTTATTACAGTACTTTGCAATAAACTCTCTTTCATATGTACATGACATTAGGCTTTCCTTGTACCTCCACTCATCTTGGTGTTGCAGAGTTGCAAGTGTTTTAGCTTCAGTGCTCTTTAATTGCTGTAGCTATGACAAGCAATTAAAAAAAAACCAAAAAATGTATGTTTGTTGGGAAAAAAGTATGCTTTAGTTTTTGAAGGACTGGCCTCTTTTCCCAGTGAGAGTTAAGTACAAGTGGTTGGAAGATACAGCAGCATCTTCAATCAAAGAAGACAACAGCTGGTTTAGGAAAAAAGCTTCAAAGCTGGTACAATTGTATTTCACACCTCAAAAAATACATTACTGAAAATAGTTATAAAGAAGCCCTTCCAATTTACAGAGACTCCATTAACAGAAGTTTCAGGAATCATAGCGTGGTCCCACACTGCTGTTTAAAGTAACTCTTACAGCCAATTAAGCTTATTATTTTTGTTCATACCAACTTCTAGACATAAAGTAGGAGCTAACAGTAAGCATGAACAACACTGAAAAAAAAGTGAGAAGTATTTGATGCAAACATTGAATAAAATATTACACTTGTTTAAGGCAGTTATTGTTTCTTACCAGAACCATTCAGACGGTTGAGCAGTGTAACATTCACCTCTCTCAGATAAAATTTTTGTACACTTGCACTTGTATTTTTCTGTTCAAGAAGCAAGAACCGAGTGTCAGTGTGCAATTCTGCATTTGTAACTTTAAGGACACATGCTTTACAAAAGCCTACACATTTACCAGTCTTACATTTTCTACACCTTTCTACAACCAGTTCTCCATTTGTCTTGAGGCACTCAGCTGACCAGTTCCACTTCCCATATGGGAACAACCTACCACCAGCAAGCACCAGGAGGATTTTACTGAGTGATCACCATGCAATGCTGTTAAATAAAAACTTAGTTTAAAATAAAAGAAGCTACTTACAACAGCAAATGTGAAACCAATCAGTGTGCTATTTCCATCATTCAATTTCAGAGTAGCTGTTGTGTTACCACAGGCACCATCTGCGACAGTTGTCTTTGGATTGATGTTGATCAGAAGAGGCTGAAATACAGGCAAAGCACATCAAAGACATTCAGCTGCCTTTGGAATACATTGTCTCAGTCAGCAACAGTCTTGGGTTAGAAGAGCTTGTTATAAACATGACAGCAGGAAGAGCTGAACTTGGCAGCTATGGAACCAAGGCTGTTTTGAGCTGTATTTACATGCTGGCAATACTGAAGCAAACAAATTGCTTGTGAAGTCTTACTTTGTTCCTTAACACAACAGGCTGCCCTCTGAGGGGAAAGACAGTATCTGCAGGGAACAACAGCCGTAACAGCTAAGAAAGTTCTAGACTTTCAATCATGTTGGAAGTATTCCCAGTAACAAATTCTGTTGAATTTATGTAAGGTTTTTGAAGACAGGTATTGTGCAACAAAAGTATTCTGATGTCAGAGAGGTGTTACACACAATACTTAGAAGCAGTTCTGGACAGCTAGCAGTGTACAAAGCAAAAACTCGACATTCAGATTTCACACCAAATAACTACAGCAACTTTTACTCTTCAAAAGAAAAAAGAAGCACCTTGTCTTGGGAAACATTCAGTTGCAGCCCCACAGTAGCCAGGAAACAAGTTTTATTTCCACTTTTAAGAGAATAGTTTCCTGTGTCTGGATTCTCCACAGGTTTGGGAGCAGTTGTTGGAGCAGGAGACAAAGTAGTGGTAAATGCAGTAGTTACATTGGCAATAGTAGGTGGAACAGTAGGTGCAGAAGTAGGTGTATCAGCAGGACATCTAGACTCTGAAAAGACATATTAATCACCATTTCATTGCTGAAATTTTATTGAAGTCTTATTACTCAGAGGTCAGTTCAATACAGATACCAATCCCTTTGTTGAAATCTAGGCTCACTAGGAGTCTGCTTATCACCAAGACAGAAGTCCCCATCTTGGCACTGTAGCACAGTATTCCAAACAAAGTACAGCTGCCATTTATTCTCAGAAATTCTGTAATGCTCACTTTTAAATCCACACTCAACACCACTTGCCTCTGACACACAGAAGCAAAACACACAAAGATAGTTAAGTCATTATAAAAGTGTGATATGTATTTGCTGTAGACCAAGTAAGTGACCCTTGTTATGCTGTATGCAGCAGGACGATGTACTCATCTCTTTTCTGAGCTAGGAGATGAGACAACAGGCTATGGACTATTCAAATGCCAACAGCAGAGGCCACCACTGGATGTGGAAGCTAAAACCCGTCAAACTCAAATGATCTACTCAGCAACAGTAATTCTGAAGTGCTTATTCTTAATACCCCAATTACTGGAGTACACACTTGAGTAGACTCCCACCTTGGCAAGCAAACAATCGACATTACAGCACACTACTAAATCTGTTCTCCTAATCTGTTTTTCCAGGAACAAGGAAAGAAGTACTAGAGGATATTTACATGAATATTATTAAACACAGCACATCTTAGAATTGGTGGATTTTTTATTATGGGACTTTGCTCCCTGCACTAAGGTGCAATACAAAAAAGCTCTTTCACAAACTGAAATGCTCACCTTTTTTACTGACTGTGCCATTCTGAACAAAAGCCTGCACAGTAACATTCCAGAAAATCTGTGTTGTATTTTCTGCTTCAATAAAGTAGGAATTATGACACACAAACACAGTATTCAGTTGAACTGGATGCAAAGGATCCTTCACAAGAACAGTAACTGGTCCTACAAATAAGCACAAATGTTTTAATGCCTTATGAACTACAAGAACTTAGAGGTAGTGTTATGTTTTATATCATTCCATATGACAAAGACTAAGAGATAATTAAGTTTAACAATCCTAAGCTTTCTTGAATGTTTTCCCTATGTGTCCTGACCTGAAGTGCTAAGTAATGCAAGAGTAACCAAGCTTGCAGAACTAGACAAGCCATTAGAAAGGTGAACCCTTCTACTTAAGTTTTTAAGGAGAAAAAAATTAGTAGGCGTTAGTCCACAGACAGCCTAACACTGTGTTGCTTGGCAAGGTAGAAGGTCAAGCAGTGCACACTAAAATTAATGTTCAATGTGCCTGCTGTCTACCAGCACCTCACTGATCAAAGCTGTTTTATCCTTCCCCTTCTCTTCCACTTACAGGAATTACACATTCAGAGAAGCCATTTGGCCTGCATTGTAACCCAGCCAGCAGGTACAAGGAACAGCAGTGGGAGCACGTGGTACAGAACTCATTACATTCATTACTGACTCGAGTATTCCTCCTAACTTCAAAAAAGCCAAGCCAGGTCAGGTACACGAGGACTGACACTTCTGGCTGAGACTGCTTTGCATGTCAGGTTCTGCACTGAATGTTACCTTTTCTTTTAGCATCAGGAAATACAGCTGTGTCATTGGTGTTGTAGGTCAGTGTGATGAAGTCTCCCTGGTAAGTTTCATTGTTCTTTGTGATGTTAATGCTCCAAGAATGACCTTCTCCAAACTGCACTGCCACAAGTGCAGCTTGTGTGTCATTGCCACAGACGCTTCCATTGTGTGTCACACTCGATGACAAATTCAGGGTTGTGGTTTTCTAGAAGAAAAGGGTAATTTTAAATGCATTCCCATGCCGTTCTTCCCCATTACAATTTATAAACTTGCTGGAGTTAGCTGAAACCTTGCACAAGATAAGTGAGATTATTTTATGTTATTCTAGAAAATTATGATAAAGGCTCCCTGACACGTGCCTGAGAAAGGAGCCATATCAGATTCAAGTACAAAAGTACAGCTCTAACTTGGCTGTAAATCTTGATCATGTTGAGCTGTAATTTCATTTACTGCTTGGGCTAAGAACATAACTACACTGATACTGGTTAGACTTGGTGAGTTTTATGTATGTCATTTAAGAGCAACAGGGTACTTTCAGTCATTTGTACAACTGATAACCTAATTCTTTATTTTATAAGGACTACATAGGAATATTCTTCTCAACTGACTTAGTAAAAAAAAAAATTAAGAAATCAAACACCCTGGGTAAAAGAGCTTAAACTTTTATCCAGGTCAAAATCCAGTTGTCAGCAAGAGTTACCCCCAAATACGTACATAATCACCATTGTTTGATTCATATGTTATCAAGAACCTCATCATCCAATCTGCATACAGGCATGTAGCATTGGAGGCATCCTTTATATCTACTTCCACTGCATAGGACTGGAAAAAACCTGCAAGATATGATTATTAGCTATTAAGACACTGTTTTTACTTAATTTTCTAGAACCATTTAAGAGGATGGCTCATGACAAAGCAGTAAATTATGTCAGGACCATATTCAATTTACCAGACACTGAAAGAACAGCTAGATTTCTAAAAAGTATTAAAAACAGGAAATACACCACGAAATTATCAAAGCTGGCAAAAACTGAGAGAATGTTTTATAGTCTGTTTACCTGACAAAGACTAATAATCTCAAAGTGTTGACTGCCCAACACTGGACACTTCCAAGATTTGGCTGGAAAGGGTGCTGGGCCATCTTGTCTAGACCGTGCCTTTGCCAAGAAAGGCTGGACCAGCTGATCCTTGAGGTCCCTTCCAACCTGGAATTCTGACTCTCTGAAATAAGCATCAGCTTTCTGGTGACACACTGGGTAGACCAAAGGGCACAAACAGAGCACTTGAACAATGTGCTGCCTGTAGACCATGTGATTTTATGTGTTGTATCCGTGATTACGACTCAAGCCAACCCCTAAGAGATGGGATCGGCGTGCCTTCGTTGTGTTTCCACGATTCCCAGCTCGAAAGACACTGGTGTTAAATTCCCTTTGCGTTTCAAGAGAACTTTTCCCAGCTGTGGTATTCCTACCCCGGTGAACCCCGGCGCAGCCGCTGCCGTGCCCGCGGCCCCGCGCCGAGGAGCGCTGGCAGATCGACCCGGCCGGGCCGCGCGGGTGGGCCCGCGGTGGCGGCGGCCGGGTCAGGGCCCTGGGCCGCAGCTCCCGGGGCTCCCGGCCTCCCG
>VZRO01003492.1:2561161-2596825 GCA_013397915.1 Daphoenositta chrysoptera
TCGGCGCCGCCGCTCGATTCCCTGGATCGCGGACCGGCCGCTCGCCGCGCGCCGCCGCGGGCGGGCGGGTCTGCTCTGCTGCTGTCCCGGTCCCCGTCCGGCGGCAGCACCGGCAGCGGCGACAGCACCGGCAGCGGCGGCAGCACCGACAGCGGCGGCCGCCGAACCGGGGCTGTGCCTCTGCAGGTGCCGGGTAGCGGCGGCTCGTTCTGGCCCTCGGCAGTGTTCGCGGTTTGCGCTGGGCTGCTCTAGTCTGGGAAGGGGTAGCTTAGAAGAGATGCACATCCAGAGTTTAATACAGAGGCTTTCACTGAGAAAAAAATAAAGATATTGCCCCTGTTTGCAATAACTACAAAGGGGGAGAAACGGGTTCGTCTTCTGTCGGTGCACCTCCCCAGAGCCGGCTGTCGGTGCTGTCCGTCCGTCCTCCCGCAGGCCGTGCCCGCTCCCGGTGACGGGCGGAGCTCCGCGGGCACGGCCCCTGCGCCGGGGAGGGCACGGACACAGCCCCCGCAGCTTCAACGCGCTTTTAGCTGGTGCTGAAAGGCAGAAAGTGGGGCAGAAAACGGTGGGAGAAGACAGGAGCTGGGTGCGAATGCGGGAGAAGAGAGCCTGCGGTGTGAAGCGGGCAGAAGACGGGCGGACAAAAAAAATTGGTGGATTTGGGTCTGAAAGGAGGTATAAAATGTGATGGATGTTGGATTGCAGCCTGGACACTATTGATTGGGGGGAAAAACCCCCAAACCCCACACCCAAACAAAACAAGTCAGAAAGGGTGGCTTGGCAGAGAAAGGGGAAATGGGGAAGAAGATACTGAGGCTGGAGACAGCAAGGAAAATGGCCTGAGGAGACAGGAGCTCTGTGCTCAGCAAGGAAGGGCCTTCTGGAATGACATATTCCAGTTCCTGATGCTGTGGACGAACTGAGGATTTTGAATGATCAGGCTCTAAGAGACATCCCCAGCCCATGGGGGAAGAAAACGAAGTCTGAAGAAGACAATAAAACATATTGACCTGATATACTGGAGTGTAGATGGTGTTGATAGGAAAGCAGCTTTGCAGCCTTGAGGAAATGGAAATAATGCAGTTTGTTATCAAAGTGCAGTTAATTTCTCACAGTTGTGTGTTTGCAATCCTGTACTTTCCCATAGAGTGTCACAAAACCAAAGCTGGCATGTCAGGGCCGCCACAGAAACCAGGGCATCGAACAAATGAGGGCTTTTGTGGTCAGACAAGTTCACTGCTTCTTTGGGTTTCCTTTTGTGCTTACTAACCTCACCTAGATCCCACTCACCATGCATGTTACGTACCTGCACAGGCATTTGTCTAAGCATGATTGCATGTGACTCTCAAAATTAATGTAATTTCGAAACACTTGGAGTAAATTTATATTTATCCTTTGGGCTTAATTATCGAACAGTTATTTAAAGAAATAAACTTTATATTTAGTAACTGACTTGCTGTAGGCTGTGGGGAAATGTCAGTAACAGCAGCACCGATGAAACCATGAATTCTGAAAGCAGCAAGTCTTTCTCAGCTCCACCACAAAGAATGGGGCATTTCAGAGGCTAGGGAGAGTCCTCCTCTGGAGATTTTGTATTTCCTCAGCAGCTTCACTGCTTTAGTGCAAAGTCCTGTTTTTAAAAAGTGACCTCACAAGGAATTAGGAGCAATTACATTAGGAGGATTTGACTATTAGAAGGCAGACATTGAATTAAGCTTTAATTAATTGGAAGAGGAGAAAATGATTGGTCTGTTCAGGTAGTTCATGCAGTGGAATGGCACATTTTGTATCTGCTGGAATATTTACTTCAGGACTTATGTACAAACATTGATATGTTCCAACACTCCCTTGTTCTGAGTGAAGAGTTCTGAATATCTGGATCTCTTGCTTGCACATAGGAAATGGGCTCTGAACCAAGTGGATGTTCTGCAGACATAACGGGAAGGCTGATTAACTTGTTTCCTTTATGCCAATTTAGTGAAGCTTGAAATGAAATCTAATGGTAGCAACCGTAACAAGCAAATCCTTTCCTGTTTATTAACACAAGAGAAATAGCAACCGGTGTGGAGTTAAAAGAACTGTATAGTTTATATAATTTGGCAGAATGGAAAATATCTTGCTTTGCACCAGAAATATTATCATTAATACCAGAAAACAGATTATTCTTTCTCTGTTTGCATCTGGTTACTTCACCCTCCCTGTACTTCATCCCCGCCCTTCATCCCTGCCATATAACAGCCTGTCACGGGCATGTGGTGGTGTGACATCATTTTACACAATCTTGGTGGACTGAGCTGGTGGTTTATTGTCATTGTCACACAGCCACAGAGGGACTGATGCACCTGCAGGTGCAGGAAGCAATGGGACAACCACAAAAGCTGCCCAAGGGGTTTCTGCCCTTGCATGGAATCCTTGGGGAGACCAAAGGATCAAATTCCATCTCCAAGGAGTTGGTACAAACACCTCGTGTTCGTGTACAGGAAGAGGTTTGTCCAACAAAGCTCACATGCTCCAGCCATCTTGATGTGAGAAAGGGTTGTTAAAAGCTATGTACTCTTGCGTTTTCACAGTGATATTCTCCTCTTGCCCAGCCAACTGACAGAAGCTTGATTTTGGCACTGTTCTCCCTAAACAGAGAATTTTTTGGCAGTTCCCAAAGCCTATCTTCTCTTTGTAGCTCTGGAGGGAGCAAAATGAAGCTCTGTTCCTCTCATGTTTAACAAATCCTTCAGGTGTCCTTAGAAAAAAAGTTTAGTAGTTGGGTCAGATGTTGTCTGATTCCTCTTTAATTCCATAATTTATTATATTCAGTACTTGTAGGATTAAACCTCTAATATCCACTGCATATTATTTATAATGAGTAATTTCTTTATTGATTGTGGCAGTCTTAACAATAAAATTTACGTGACAGTTGGGCTTCAGTAACATAAGCTCAAACTCGCATTCTCAGCTGTTTTCCTTTAATGAGAGAAGAGTGAATGATTGCTACCATAATGCAGAGAAAATACCTTACCTTCTTGCTTAGTAGAGAGAAATGATTTTGCAGTTGGCATGATTTTGGGAGCCACTGATGGATGGCAAGCTGATCGTGGTTTTCTAAGACATTCACATTCCTTATGTTTATTGCTGGATGTGAGAAGGAGGACTGTAATGTTTCTATACAGCATTACAGTTTTACTGCATGTTATACTGGCTGACATTAGTCGTTTTAAGAAGGTATTGACATGTACTGAGAGCAAATATGTAAAACCTTATAATTTCTTTTTAAAGCTTTAGTTCAGTAAGGAATATAATTTCATGCCTATTTTTATTTGCATAATATGCTTAATCCTTCGTTAATCCTTTAGCAGTTTCAGCAGTTTAGATACTATATCTGTAATCAAACCTTTCTTAGCCCTGGGACTTGCCAAAGTTGATGGATGTGTGTGGTCAGAAGCAAAGTGTCCAGTCTTCACTGAAGCACTGAGTAACTTAATGTTTCTGATTCCTGGTGCAGAAGAGTAGAGGTTGTGATAAAAAGAAGAAAGAGGAGATAGGAGATAGGACATGCAGTAATCATGACTTTATTCTAATGTATTTTTATTTATTCTTTTCGATATCTCTAAATGAAATGGCAATTCCTGTATTTTTCCCAGGGAAAAGATTATGGCAGAACCGATTATTCCTTCCCAGGAGGCAGAGGAAAGATTTGGTTCCACTTCATTTGGAAGGGGTGGAAAGAGGAATGTATTAATGCTGGCCAGAGAGGTCCCAGATTCACCTGGCAGAGGGGGATGAACCACCGGACTTTCTTGGGACTGTGCCAGCAACTGAGAGAGCTATTGACGACTTTTCCTTGTCACAGCCCCAGTTTGTAGCCTGTGGACTGAGGATTTGGGATCCGGACAGCGCGAGGAAGACCACGGACTGTCCAGCACAGAGTGACATCTGCAGTGCCTCAGCTGCTGCCTGAGTCTGCTCGGGGACAGGGCAGGGCAGGGCGGGCAGCTCCGCGCTGAGAGCTCGGCAAAAACACCTCTTATCTAATCCCTGCCGAGGCTCCGAGCAGATGGCAGCGCTGCTGAGCCGTCGGCTTTCTGGGGGAGGTGGTGGTGGCGAACCAAACCAATAAACGCTGCTGCGAGAAACTGCTGAGTCAAGACTGGGGAAATCACGTGAAAAGCCAAAAAAAGAAAGCTTGGTGGGGAGGTGAAAGGATCAGAGAGCAGGTTGCAGCAGAGAGCTGCGAAACTTCCTGTGAAACCATTCGTGTGGTGACACAGCTGGAAAAACACATTCCCAGCGCAGGCGGCGGGGGCGGAGGCAGCGGCGCTCGGTCCCAGCCCGTTCCACAAGCACAGCTCGCTCCCAGCTCGGGTTATTCGTGTGCTGCAGGCTCCGGGATGAAAGCAAGGCACGACCCGGGCCTTGACACGCTGCTGGGGCTGCAGCTGCCCCTTTGCTGTCCCCCTGCTGCCCCTCCGTGCTGCGGGGTGGGGGTGCAGTGGTGGTGGGATGCCCCGTGGTGCTCAGAGGCATTTCCAGCTGCTGCTGGATGTGGTGTGAGCTACAGCACTCAGCAGCTGGGTTAGCATGTGGCAGCAAATGAGATTTATGCGTTTTGTGAGCCAGACCAAGCTGCTTCTAGATGTAGCTCTGTTTAATGTGGGAAAAAAAAAGCACTTGTTTGACTGACAACATGTTCTTTGGGCTTGTTACTGCAAAGCAGAGAAGTGTCAATACTCTCGCTTTTGTGGGTTGATCGACATGCAGTGCTAACTTGCTGGAGATACATCTGTCAGCTTGAGAGCAGAAATTATTGCGTGAAAATGGCTCTGCACAGGAGGCACCTCCCACTTCCAGCTCTTACGAAAGACGTGTTTGGCTGTAACATTTTCTGAGATATTTCAGCAGGAAAAGAAGTTACATCTAAAATACAGGGCTGGGAGGGAAACTGGTTATTATACAGTCATTTTCATAACTGGATATTTTAACTGCAGGACTTCAGTGCTACAGGATCCCTTGTGACCTAGAATAACATTACATCTCTTTTACAGAGAACATAATGATATTTGTAGTTAGTCTATAGTTTCCAGCTCTGACAGAGATCAGAAACCAGGTCTGGCAAACACCAGGCTAACGCCTGTTCACTGCATTGTCCTGAAACAGAGCTCTTTGGGGGAATGATCTCTTTCCAGTTTGAGGTTGTGTATTTGCTTCATGCTTTTGGAGCTAGGATTTGAAGCAGCAGCTGCTGCTGTAGGAATAAAAAGGGAGAAACTGAAGGGATACACACACGGTGCCAGTTCTGCAAGTGACAGAATTACAGCCCTGTGGTTGCAGAACCAGTTCTGACCTAATCCCCAGCCACATCCTACAAACAAGCTTTACCTGCGCAGTGACAAGCTTTCAGCTCACCTCTGCAGAGGCTGTGTTTTGTAATTTTTGTTCCCGTCTCATGCCTGAAAGCTGCACCTTCTCCCCAGCATGCACGTGGCAGAACTTAGGCTGTGCAGTGCCCTGCCCAGCCTTCACCAAAAATTAATAGAGCAGAGCAGCTTTGTCTTGAGCCTCAAACTAGCACCAGCTGAAGGACTTTGTGGGTGTAATTAAGGGCCTGCTTTTGACAAAGGTATCTCGTTTTGGCTATGGTAATGATTTTTTTTCAGCTATACCTCAAGCTTCAGAGACTACACAAGGGTAAAACAGAACAGGCACTGTGATAATTTCATAGGAAGTTCAGTCCAGAAGGGCAAAATAAAGCTATAGATTAAGTGAACCTGTTGCTAATAATCCAGAACTGGTTATTTCACACTGTATTAAAACTATTTACTGCTCCAAATAGTTACAAGCAATCTATTCCATATGATTTCAGATGCAATTTACTTGCATGCTAGCCCCTCTCTGCAAAGTCATAGTGATAAGCTTTGCAAGGAAGCATAGGAGCCCTCGAGCCCTGCAATGGCCTGGGCAGTGACCCTCTGCATTCCTTAATTGTGTAACACATCTAAATGCTGGATCTACAGGAAAGCAGTTACTGCTTCCTTGTTACTGCAAATATCATTAGATGGAACAGAATCTGTAGACTTACTTTTCTGAAAAGACAAAATTTCATAGCAAATTATGATTACTCGGGCATTTTAACACAGAAGTACCTAGTGACATCCCTGTTTTCCTCCAGCTCTAAAATACAGGTGTTGCAAGCTGACAACTGATTGTTTTAAGGAGTAAGATAAAGAACTATCAACACTTCTAGAGAAAATTAGGTTAACTGTATTCTCCTGTCTGAATAGTCTTGTTAGGCTGCAAGACCTGACCAAACTTTTGATCTAACAAATATAACAATGCTGGTAACAAAAGAACACCTGGAATTCAGCAGATACAAGCAGAAGGGAGATGATAAGGATCAAGGAAACGATTCCAAGAGAAAAAATTACATCAGAAGGTGGCCAGCCCAGCAACAATGGAACCCAGCAAGAAATCAAGAGTCCACCGACCAGAATTTAGTGATTGACTTGGACTGGGTGATGAGTGTCAGGGGTATAACTGAGAGGTGTGAATTGGGGTAGGGGTTCCTCTCCAAAGGCACCAGTTCGAGCTGTAACCAAAGAACTAACAAAAGACTAATTGGAAACATTCTCTTGGACTTGGCATTCTTAGCGAGGTGCTAGGGTCAGACACAGTTACTGTGACTGGTCTGTGTAAATCTCTGGCAATCAAAAAAAATTTAGTATTTGCTAGATGTGAACTACTTTTCCTCAGCTTAAAAGGCTCATTTGCAGTGCTGCAATGTCCTAGTGATTTTAGAAAATTCACTTTCAAAGTTAATTTTTTTTTCATTTATATCCTAATGCTAATTTTCCATAAGCAGCAGCGAGACAAGCTTGACAATGGGTAATTTGAAAGGTGACCTTGTACCAGGAAACAATTACTTAACCAGAAAAAAAACCTGCTCCTTTGTAGGTTAACCAACATCCATTGTTTCTCTTCCCAGTTAACTCCATGTACTACAAGATACCCTTTGCACAAAGTTCAGTGTCTCTCAACCACTCCAGTAAGTTTTGAGGTGTTCATTGTTTAAATGCCACAGCATGTCCACAGGCCCTGGCCTCTTTAAGGAAAAAAAAAAAAAGGCAAATCCTAAGCTACTATCTTAAATTTGATTTGTCATCAGTTTTTCTCAATCAGGAGAAAGTACAGTGGCATATATTGCACTTCACACAGAAAAAGAAATGAAAGAATTTACTGCTGTTTTTTTTTCTCAGAGTAGAGAGATAATGTATCAGTCTCCAAAGAGTCATCTGTTTCTGTAGGAGTTCTGTGGTGTTTTTTTGGTTTTTTTTGTGAAGAATGTAGGAAATAATCTCTTTAAGGAGAAAGTGTTGGTGGAAAATCCATCCCATGCATTTAGATGCCTCCAAGCTGTAGGACAGAAGGCAGCACCCGAGCAGGATTCATGGCAGAGGCTTCCCAGACCCGTCCAAGCCCCCCTGCCCCAGGAGTGTTGAGTGTTTCTGGCAGTGCAGGCTCAGCCCCCCTGCAGCCCATGCCAGCCTTCCACAGAGTTCACAGGATCAGCACTTGCTCTGCTACAGCTATCCCAGTTCCCAGAATTCAAAAAGGAAATTCAAAACCACTCCATCTTCCCCTCCACCAAGTCCTCAGTGCTCCTGCACTGAGAAGGGCCAGGCTGGACACAGTCCTTCTGCTCAGATTTAATCCAGCAGTTCAGGGTGAAGAAGAAGAATCAAGATATGGCCAGTTGGCCATTCTTAATAAGAGAAGCAAATTCCGTGTCCAGCTCTGTCCTTCAATAATCATTCCAGCATCATTAAAAAATGATAAACTGGGAGACAAGGAATATTCACACAGCAGGAAAGGTGCCTTCTCTAGGAGCAACAAGCCACCACCTCCAGTATTTTTGTGTATTTCTGCCACTTGTACACATTCTAATCACAATTCAGAATCTATGAGGATGCTTATTTCCTTCCCCTCCAAGAACCATAGAAGACTTAGCAAAAAACCCAAAATAATAAAAATTCAGGAATGGAAGCCACTTAGAAAACTCAAGGGATTTTAATGACTGAATGAATAAGGAACTACTTATTATATTTAAGTAGCAAACAAGTATTTTGCTATCAGAGCACAAGCTAAAGAATTTAAAGAAGCCATAAACATTAGTAAGCCCAACATACAGAACTTGGGAGTAAGAAGGCATTTTACACACAAGAGTTTATCAACACAAAACTGTTTAATATTTATTAAATGACACAAAATACCTAGATAACAGACTCACTCTCTGAAAGGACATGTATTTACATTATTTACCAACTTAAGAAAGACTCTCTGTACCCATATCAGACTTATGAAACATAAAAAAGGTTTTGCTGCTTTTTGCATCGAAGGATGCAATGGTGATACATGCCCTGTTTGCAAGTCTGCATGAACTGTAAGTTTTTGATGCTGTGAAAAAGCACAATTTCATATTCTGGTAGCTGAGGGAAGAGGTTTCTGAAAAGTAACAGGGTTCGTTTTTCCCCCCACTCCAGACACACTCTCAAGACTGTTATACAAAAAGTATATTACATTTTTGAATGCTGCTGTACTCTTACAATTTTAGTGTAACGTTTCAAAGAAAATGTTCTTCCTACTATATGAGAGCACTAAAAAAAAAGTGGTATTTAAACATTTTTTTAGATGCACTTTTTTTTTGTTTTAAAAGAAAGCATTAGGGCAAATGATATGTCTAGGAAAAAAATGAAAGGCTGACAAAAAAAAAAAAAAAAAAAGCTGGAAGCAAAATATGAAGAACAGCTAAAGCAACTTAGAAGTTTGCTAGGGTTTGTTTTTTTTATTTTTTTATTAACTATTTACTTTGGCACCTTTGTGTAAACTATAGAACAAAACAACGTTTACAACACATTTGCAATTACAGCATTTAAACAAAATGGTCACTTTTGAAACCAGCCAAGACAAAAAAATAGTCCATTTATGGGTATAAAGATTAAAAAACCTAAAATATATATTTCTAAGAATAAACTGCAATTTCTTATGAACAAGGTGCTATAAACTGCATGCAAGAGTCAAGATTAAAAATGTGTGGCCAAACAGACAAGCTGTGTTCTAGCCAGATGAGTTGTGGTCCAAGCCCACTTCAGTTTTTCTTACAGAGATATATATGGCTCAATAAGCAGGCACATGATCCCAGCAAGAATTTGCGGAGTTGTACGACGACAGATCTTGGCTGCAGCTTTGTCATTACCCAGGAATGAGCGAGACCTTAGCAGAAGAGATGAACAAGTTCTTGGGGAAAACCCATGAAGCTACAAGGAGAAGCCTTCTCCCCTCCCTCGCTCACCCCTCTCCTGGCCTAGCCAGGTTCTCAAAGTCCATTCTTTGGGTTGCTTTAACTGGATTGCGCTTAGGGTCTGCCTCAGACTGTGAATTTTGATGAGATTTGAGGACATTGTCTGTATAATATTTTCTGCATTTAAGTTACTGAAATAGACAGGATAAAAATGAAATAAACCTACAGATCTTTGCAATTTGTTTGACTGAATGTGACACTTGTGTAATGAGGGGTTTTACCACAACAGGTGTTCACGCATGTAGTGGTGTTAGATTTATATGCTACAACAGACTGAATGGAACCAGCTTAATATATCATCTCCTGTCTCCCAAACAGTCAGTCTTACGCTTCTTCTCCACTTCTCTTTAAAAGGAATCTTTCATTGGCTGAAGATACAAAACACATACAAGAAAAAGGAACATTGAATGCAAAACATAGAAGTTTTTTTTTTTTTATGGTGGGGGGAATTTTTTCCTCCCCAGTGGATCTCTATTTGAACTAACACTTGAAGATCTGCAGGAGGAGTCTTCAAGGTTCTCACCACATAACTCTACTGTCAGTATTTGTCTCACAGAGGCAGGGGTGGCCCTGGATGTCTACCAGTGGTTATGCTGCAAAAGTGTCAAGGGGCAAGGTGGATTTTCTGCAGATCACAAAGAGCTGTGTGATAGTTCGTTCAGGATGACTGCAAATAATTCAGTAGGAAAAAAACCACCCACATTTGCTTCATCTGTCAGCTGAGAACTGCATACAAAAGAGCTTGAGAGAAAACACGGCTAGAGAATATATGGAATTAAACAGTAGATTAAAAAAAAGCACTAAGGATGGGATGTATCAGATAGAAAACACACACACACACACTCTCACACATGCACACCCCTGAATGTGGGATCACAGTGATAGAAGTTACAGGTCATAGAGAGCTAAGTTACACTGCCATTAAACAAAAGTAACATCTTGCTTTCAAGAGATATCTGGTTTTCCCCAGGACTATCAGTGCCTGAAAGAGGATGAGGTTTTTCATTGTGCTCTGCAACACAGCTGATCGTAGGTCTAAAGCCTGGCTGGGTAAGGAAGAACTGGTACGTGGAGGAGTTCCTTTTCTGCTGACACCTTTTTTTTCCCATATATTCCTGGCACATGCTGCTATAAGCAATAAAAAATGTGTTTTGTTGAAACAAAGCTCTACATTCAAGTGACTTACTCTCCCATGTCTTATAAAGATGCAAAGAATGCTCTCTGGTCATCTAAGAAAATATATTTTAGATGCCTTGTAGCAATACTTACTATATGAGAGGTAGGCTTCTGGGTTCTAGGAGGCCTGCTAGGCTCTAGGGCTGAGTTCTTAAAGCTTTAAGTTAAAGCAATCCAAAGCAGGGCAGTCTTAGAAGAGCTGCCCTGTCTAAACCTTGAGGTTAGTTCAAGTTTAGAATGTTGCAAAGCAAAACAAGTATTAAAATCCATTTGCAATTTTTGTTCTTACAGCTTTACCACAAAAACAGTGTGGCTTTTCATGTGTAAATAGATTCTCTTTATTCTAGAGTATTGCTGCCAAGAGGTGAAGGCCTCCTACCCATGACTAGTAAAAACTGTCACTTCTTCCATTATGGCTGTTTTATGCTTAAAATTCCCAAAGGTGAACACCAAGTCTCACAGGCAAGCCATATAAATCTAATCTGAACTTGTTTTGTTGTAGCAGTTATTTAAGAATGGTGTTTGTATATACAGTATATATGCCCACACTACAAACTTTGTACATCGTTTTATATTGGTACCATTTTGTCTTAATTGCAACAAAGAGTATTTTCCATTAGATCAGCAATAAGCATAGCTTGGCTTATTCCCTATTTCCCCCCTCAAGAGAAAAAAATCCAAGTGTGGGCATCAACCAAACCAATGGTATGTATAAGTGAAATGCATTCTGTACAGTAAATTAAAAGTTTGCATGCAGTTTAAGCATTTTAAAGGCTATTTTCTTATATTAATTAACCTTCTGTTTCCATTTAAAGATGTGAAAGATATCTGTCATATATCAAGGGACTCCTCTTCAGACCCACAGACAAATGGAATCAGAAAGACCAGGTACTTTCTTTCAGCTTTCTGCACATCTTACTAAATAACATGCAAAGAGTTCAACAGCATTCTTCTTAAAATGTAAATAGTACTCTTTAAATGGGCATGTTAACCACTGAAAGAAGTCCACTCTACTATACTTTTCCATTACACTGCTTTCATTCAATCATCGGTAGTATAAAAAGTCAATTAACGGGATCAACAGGCTAGTTTATCCACTGGCAACTGTGTAGGACACCAAGTGTGCAGTAAAACAAAGGCCAACATATGTTTATGCAATATAGTTGTACTGATTCGGGTTTTCTTTATCTCTTTCCATGTAGTCCCTGTCAATTAAGGATTCTATTCTCTTCTTAAGGTCAGCAGGCTGTAAAATAAAGCACATGTCAGCATTATTACTTTGCAGTCAAAGCTTCTTGGTTCTTTCTTTCCACTTGAGCCAAATATCTGTATTGTTCAAGATGGCTGAGGAAACAGAAATCCCAGTTTTAAAAAAAACCTTTAAAGTATCAGAGCTTCTAAAGTCTGCAATGTGTAACTGATGGAAGAGAAAGTTACAAAATTAGCTCATCACCTGCAGCTAAACAGACTTTTTACAGAAAGTAAAGATATTTGCTGCTGTTTGAACTGAACTCTACAGAAGTGCAGTTTGTGCATCATGTACCAAAGTGTTTCTATTTCTGACTTTTAGCCAGTAAAAGATGGTTTCATTTCCCTTGAAGCAAATGAGTTTTGCAACAGTTTGGGTGCCCTGTGATTTTATTGGGTGAGGAACTTTATAAAAATGCCTCATGATAACGGGGTGAGGAAAATTATTTAAATAATCTGCTATAATCTTACAAAGCCCGACTGCAGTTTATGCAATACTTACAGGCCTGCAGGCACTCAACATGTTAATACAATGGAATGAGATAGCAAGACCTGTTATTTTACATTTCCATTGATAGAAAGCACCATATATTTGAATTCCCACAATGCATCGCCGTCTGTTTGAAAACCCATTTCCATTTGTGCACAATAAGCCAGTCATTTTATATTCCAACTGGGGCTTCTTCAGCTTTGAGACATTCGCCAATATTTTTATTCCTATCTATGTGTGTATATATATTAGCCAGTATAATCCACCCAGAAAAACCACTGTACTTTAAAAGTATCAACCAAATTCAGGTTGTAATGGAGAATTGGTTTTGAGATCTGAAGCATTTTCTCCTTTGCCCAAGAATACCTTGCCAGAACACTGCAAACAGTGGAACAGCAGCATACATGGAGAGCCAGCTGCTCCCTTACTGCTAACAAACTCCAGGGCTGAAATCCTTTGGAAATAGGTTTTAGTAACAACTGTCACTTTAAAAATTCCTGAAAGTATTTGCCCTTTCTAATACTAAAAAGATGCATATTTTAGACACAAGCACCGTTTAACTGAGGGCAGGCCAGGGAAGATAAAAAGAACGAATACAGTTTTAGAAGTAGAAAAATCAGTACAGCACCTTGACTGGGAATTTCAGCTGGTTGTAGACCTCCGACACGAGCAGGTTGTGGCTCAGCGTCTTGCGCATCTTCATGATCCGCACTATGGCGGCATCGATCTGGTACTGCCGGTCCTGGAACACCCTCTCTGTGGTGCTTGCCTGTTCCTCCACCTGAAGGAGCCATTTAGAAAAGTTTTAATGAGAATACCAGCACTGTCAAAACAATTCTTTTTATCTCTGTGACAATTCTCAGTGTAAGACAGTGAAATGGCTGTTGTCAAATATCTGACATAAACCCTTTACAAATAAGAAGACTGAATGTCTGTTAAAAAACCCACTTGTACAAAGAATTAAAACCTTTGCACAGATTTTACATTGGATGGCTGTCAGAGAAACAAGTCCACAGTGAATTTTCCATGTTCACAGTCAGTAAAGCTCCATGGAATGATAAAGGATGAAGAGAGCATTTCATAATTGGAACTTCTCTTAACCTTGCTTAGAGACATCCAGCATCACTGGTGTCGTAGTACATAGGCACAAATTTACATCACCACTGTTAGGTATGTGCTGTCATCCAAATTACACATGTAACTCTGACAGAGATATCACTATGTACATGACAACCAGAAGGAAAAAAGCTTGTAAAAGGGCAGGCAACAAGGTTCTTAACCCAAGGATCTAAACCCCAGAGGATTAAAAAAAATATACCGTTTCTTTCATCTGAATTTGGTTGATTTTTATCCTGAAGAGCTTATGTCTGAAATCATCATTACATGTGAATTTATCACCATCTTCCACATCTTTGCCTTTGGGGCTTTTAGTCAGTACTCTAGCTTTGCCACAAGCCAGAGATTGAAGTGTCCTTCTCAGCTCTCCATCCTCTAAAGCAGAAACAAGTTGTTTAGGTTTTTTTAGTAAGAACACTTGGAAGTACTCGGATGTTTTCAATACTAACCTATCCCAGTGGCTTGCTTTATCTCCTCTAAACTGAACTCCTCCCCTTCATTAAACATGAGCAGCACCAGTGTCTGGAACAAGGAGACCTGAAGTTCTTTTTTGCCCTGTCACAAAGGAAATAAACAGACATCACCAAGCTGTTTTTTCTGGGGGGTGGAGGTAAAGGGTTGAGGGGAACATGAGAAACAACTCACTCTTGCACGTCAATTATTTCACTAACATGATGTTATTTTATTCACTTGACAATATGAAAGAAGAGAAGTTACTGGTCCCTTGTGTTTACTATGAAATGCAGCACAAGCTTTTGGCCACAAGGCTGGACTATTCTATCCAGTGACAAACCTCACCCAAGACATGCATCAGATTACTCCACACAAGTCTCAAAGCACCAAGTGCTTAAAATTACAGTTTGGAAGACCTTTAAGTCAAAATTTAACACACACATTAGTTTAAGGAACACAGTATAAGGAGCCATAGAATCTTTGAAACAATCAAGTTTGATAATACTTATTTTACCATTAACATTTTTCTGAAAATTGAAGTTGTAAGCATTCCTATTTCATGAGAAAATTTTGTGTTCATGAAGAAATGCTGAAGGGGAATAACTGGAAACCCTTTTAAAACAATTGTGTTCTTGTACAATCCAGAATTTTTGTTTATTTCAGTAGTGAAAGCTTACTGTAAAGATGCTTAATGCTATCAGATGAAGTAAGGCCATTGAAGAAACATGGCCCCTTTTTTTTTTCCTCCCCAGCTAAAAAATGAGGGCCATTTTTAATCTGGAGCTAAACCCACTGGATATTTTCCCCAACAGGCTTTTCTTTCCCCACCAATTCAGAAATTGGGTGCATGTTCTTAGACATTAACACATCTGTTTCAGAAACTACCAACTCTGGACAAGATAGCATGAGGTTAAAAGCAATTACAAAAACAGTGTTAAGTTTTCCCTCACAGCACAAAAAAGCTTCCCCATATATCCCTAAGGTACAACCCAGACTTGGAATTGACAAAACAACAGGAGTAATAGAAACAACAGACTCACCTCTTTAAATTCTGCTTTGAGTACACAGTGTCCTAGTGTTGACTGCCACTGAAGTTTCCTACCACTGTGTTTTCCTAAATAAAAGGTCTTGAAAATCTCCTGCAGTTTTACCATCTAAAGAAAGAAAAATCCCAAAACACTAAAACACAATTTCTACTTTAAAAGCATCCTTCCCTTCTCCACAATCAATTAAGCCTTAAATCAAAGCTTAGAATGATAAAAGGAATTGCAAGAAAACAAATTTCATTTAAAAAAGATAGTTCTGCATTTCTTTCTCTATGCATATTGAAAACCAAGTGTCAATGGATCCCAAGATGCATTTCTGACAGGCCAATACTTGTATAACCCATGATGTTCATTACCTCTGGGGGCAGGTGGACCTCCATAGGCACGTAGGTTGGCCAATAACCCATAGTCAGAATATTCACTGTTAGTTCAATGTTGCCAGGGACATTCTGATTTTGCATATACTGCAAAGAGAAACAAAATAAATTGAAACAGAGCTATGTTTATTATATGTATTTCAGGTAGAACTGAAAAGTTAGAACAGGCATTGTGAGAGCAGAGAAGAAAAGTGACCACATGATGTGTTTGTTGTATAACTGCAAGTTACGTACAAGAAAATTAAGGTAAGAAAAAGCACTTTTCTGAAGTTCAAAAGGCACTTCCATACAGGAAGAAAACAGTAAAAGTAGTGTTTTAGCAGGCTGAGGTGAAGATTTAATTAAGTGTGAATGGAGGAAAGAATGTTAAAAATTGTTTGTAATCAAAACATTACAAAATCACCAGAACTAAATGTGCAAAAACTTCCAAGCCAGGCATCAGAATAGAGTGGTGTTAAAAATGTCTTAGAGCTGGTGTTGAAATGTTTTGTAATTGTACAATTCTCTTATTGCTGTGGGTGATGGTTTGTTTGTTTGAAGGAGCTTGTCTCACTTTTTTTGCTATGTTGCTCAGGAAAAACCTTTAATAAATTCAGTAAAATTTTCAAAAGCACAGACAGGACAGACAGCAGACTTTCCCTCAGTACCTGTTTGAATTGTATCATTATGTCTTTTGAAAGCTCCATATCTTTAAACATTCCTTCAAGTTTGCTGGTGAAAGCAGCTCCACATTCTATAAAAGAGAAAATGTAAATATTAGAAATTAATCTGTTTATTTTCAACAGCTCAGAATAGTTATTCTAAGTGTCAGAATGTACTTTTATGCCAGATGACCTTTTTCAGCAGGTTTTCTTACATAAAGATCTGGATTCTAATTCAGGTACAGAATAAGGTTATAAACAAGGAAGAGGAAAATGTTTTAATATGGTGGCTATTTTGCAATCCAGTCGTTTTTCCTCATGGACCTGACTGTTCATCCTTTGACTCTGGTGGCCACCAGTCACTCAGATGACAATTCGAATCCCTATCAGCTGCCTTACAAGCTGTCTCCTGATGGCAGAATAAGATCAAGCTCTGAAAATCTTACCCTTACCACCCAAAGACTACATCCAATAAAACAATGAAGACCAGACTATAGAACCACTAGCTGGCAGTGAATAACAAGTGGAAGTCATCCTTAAGTTCTCTGAGCACATCACTGCTTTACTCAGCAGGGAACCTCAACTCTGTCCCACAGGCCAATATACACAGTGCACTTTAAATCCTGGGTTTTTGCTTTTCCTGTTATAATTACTGTGCTAAAAGCAAATGAATCTCCTTAAAACCCACCAGTCCTTCAGGATTTGCACTGTGGCTTTTGCCCTTATGGAAAGGGGAAATACCAACAGTGCTTCTGTGAAGGCCTGTTAAAACAACTCCTTTTAAAAGAAAGCTGATAGATAGAAATTATAGATAGATAGATATTTACTTACCATGTTTGAGTTTGGAAAGCATAGATTTTTCAGCATCTACTGATGCACTCTTCCCAACTAATAGTCTCTTTGCTAGATCTTTTTTATAAAAGGCCTCAAAGACATCTTTTCCTGTAAGAGATGAGATTTGAAAGTGATCATATGTTTGTTTTTAAACAAGCATTACTGACAAGAAGCCAAATTCAAAGCTCAGGAAAGCAAAAAGGGCCATCATATAAAGATTTCCACAGGTTTTGTTATTTGCAATTTGACAGGCAAAGTAGTTCAACAGCACTACACCAACAAACCACATCCACAGAGAACAAACACCTGAAAATGTAGCCAGACTGCAAAAATAATTTCAAGGTACCTTTATGTTACTTGTTAAACAACTCCACAAAAAAACCCCCAATACTTACCATATATGAATCTAAATATGATCATAATTTTATCCAGCATTTTTTCAAGTTCTTCATCAGTAGCTTCTTTGTTGCCTGCACGAAGTTTTGAATCTACATATTTAGCTAAAAGTGTTGAAGAATAAAGTTTAGCACATGCTTAATATCACAGTGAAACAAAAATGTCTAAATCTAGTATTATGAAATCTTGAAAATGTAAAGAATCCTGAAATCACTTTCTATCAGCCTCATAACAGCTACCTTGATGCATTTTCATAGAGGCTATAAAGTTACAAAAACATTATAGCCAAGTATCTTTTTTCAGATAAGCAATGACTGCATCTTAACTTAATTATCATACACAATGTTAAAAACATTTTGCCTATGAAAAAATATCTTGGTTTATGCTGTGATCTCAAAGTAAAAAGTCACTGCTGTTGCAGATTGACATGGCTGTTGAATTTCTCTAGCAGATCACTATTTTAATTTCTAGTTTCAATTAAACTAGATTGTTTTAATTTCAAATGGTCTGGTAAGCACATTACAGTTAGGGAATTAATGCAAAAAAAGGAGGGCAGAAAGTATCACTCCACAAGCCTAACAGCACAGCCAATTGCAAAGCAGGTATTATTCACTGTGGGGAAATGGTTGAAAAGTGCACAGTATCAGGCATGTAATGCACAAATCTGTAAATAATGTTCTTTGCAAACCAGAGACTGTCCCCACACCATGAGAGGTTCAGTGCATTCTCAGCTCTCTTCATTTTCACATATTAAACCATAGATATCTCTGTATAGCCCCTAACAGATCTGTGCACATGTGCTGGTGGAACAGTTATGTAAGCTTCTAAAAAAATCTAATTATTAGCAGTATTCTCATGTGTGGACACCAGCCAGTTGCTAGAATGCCCATATTCTGATGTTGTGCACTTCTCTATAGCCTAGCCAGTGAAGTGATGAACAGTTTGCTTTTAATGTTTGATGCTACCCTCCCAAACAATTCCCTGGCATCAGGTGGCACAGCAGATCCCCAGTTTGATGTGCACTGTGCATGTATTAACACACAATTCCAGCATATCCCATCTGTAAGTGCATCAGCAACTCAGCACCCCAATTCTCACATGAAAGAAATTGAAGAAAAATACCTATGAGTTCAGCTGGCTTATTTGGTCTTTTGTTAATGAATGTTTCAAAGGCTTCTTTCATGGCATTTACAAACTTCTCATTCTTGAGAAAGCAGACATCAATAATATGGTCAACTTTGTCTTTAAAATCAAGAAGTTCTTGAACCATGGTTTTGTCCTTTTCAGGATTAATTACTATGGTGCTACCAAATGCCTGCAAAATAAAACACATCTTTCAATTAGCCTGAATAATTAATCTAAATTACAAGATTTCTAAAACCTTAAGTTACCTTTGTAATGTGTTGTTTCTGGTACTCATATTAGTTCCATTAACAGCAAAAGTATTGCTTTATTATGTATTATTGTACTATGAAGTATTTACTATATAACCATCACTAAGCCTTGCATATTGATTCAAAACCAACTGATGAAAAAGTGAACCAATTCAGAACTTCTGTCTAAAGAAATAAAGTTTTGCATGACCAAATTAACACACCCTTTTTAATCATCTATATCCTCAGGTTTTACACAGGTAATGCTCTCACTAAACTCAATTTTATTTAACAGTACTCCTATGCCATTCCAAAGCCTTCCTTCACAACAACCATATTTTCTGTGACATTTTCACTGAGAAATAAAATGAATCATCCTAACTGATATTCAAGTGCTTCAACTGGCTGGTAACTTAAACTACCACTCATTCTCACAGGAAATTTTATCAGGAAGAAGACAAACATTTTGCCATTACTAAAATAACTACTGAAGAAATATAGCTGTCCCCCAAACTAACTATAAACAAGATTATAAACTCCAAGTTTATTTGGAGTTCAATAATTCAACTGAATGTTCAATGTTTTCTTCAATAGGGCTAGAACAGTTACTGTACCTTTCCTGGGATGTTTCTAAAGCTGTCTACTATACACATATTTATAAGCAAATATCTTCAATTTTTAGAAAAATGCAATAGTTTACAGAGATGACTCAAGTATCTGTGTACAAACCCCACAGATAAAACAGTGGTATCTGTTCCAGAGCTCTAGGAACAGTACCTTTATGTATTCAATCCAGTGCTGCAAGAGAACCTGTACTCCACCTCTCACACGACTGAATAACTGATACAGAAGAGACAGGTCTTGAATACGGTTTTCATCAAGGAGGTGATTTAAACCTGAAAATGTGAGAATTTCAATAGAAATTAAAACCAGAGTAACCCAAAGAAAGCACAGCTTATTACTACAGTAAGAGGCCTCTTCAAAAAAAGTATTTTTTATCAAACTATTAATGGTGGTGTTTTTTTTTTAAAAGTACCTAATTTAACAGTGAAACACAAAATATCTACCTGAACTGGCTGAAACCTTACAAATCTTGTTATTGCACATGATTTTATTGCACTTAGGCTACATGTACTTTACATAACAACCTTATCACAATGTCTTTGCTTACTTCTGCTTTACTATTCCCTAAACATTTGGAAAGTTTACACTGTCCTCATCTGTAAGGAAAGTTCCTTGGCAAGGCAGCTCTGAGTCTCAACTCCAGCTGTAAAATAAATTTTACAGATGCTTGAAGGCAAGCAGCTTCAAGAAGTATCTTCCCCATTCACTTTTTAACTTTCTGGAGAAGGCCTGATGCTCTACAGCTAGGTTCTAAGAAAGTAGATGGGTAAAGACCGATACTCCCTTCAATGAAGACTTTGTTACTGATGTGCAGGAAGATGCTCACATATCTGTTTCATTCAGAATCTGGCTATTAAGGACTTGATTGTTTTATTATTCAACTCTTGTTGCACCCGTTTCTTTTTCCAGATTATCTCTCAGATCAACAGAGGGTCACTTGACTCCACGGAGACCTCTGTAGAACTGAGGCAATGTATTCTATAGCTCAAATTATACCACATTTTTAAGACAAGCTGCTTTTTATTAGTAGCAAGTACTCAGTACCTCCCTTTTCTGTTACAGCCATAATTCAAAGGCTACTCCTTTCTTTACCTCCAAGTCTTCAAAATGCCACTTAACACACTGAACTTGAGTCCCCTGTTCTAATTTTCCTTTTGCTTTGCTGTGTATCAGAAGACAGCACAGTGTCCCCTTATCTCCAACAAGGAGAACGGTCAGTGCTATTTTGGGAACTGAGGAGCAAAGGGAGTTAAAGACTGATGTAGCTTGTCCTCCCCCAGCACCCGAATCCATCCCTTTGTTTCAGCACAGAAACTGAAAGCCCCGAAGCAGTAATTGGAAACATTTCTATAGAGAAGAAAGATTACCTTTCTGAAGAATGGCTGTTAAATGTTCACCTAGAAGTTGCTTTTCTACGGTAGCAATTAGTGGCTTCCTACAGAAGAAATGTTCAGAATTACTTTTCCTTTTTCCATTACTGACAGTTTTAAATCCTTCTTTTGTAATTATGTTAATTACATTATCATTGGGAGTGCTCTAATTATCTGTGGCCAAAGACCTAAAATGATTATACACATATTTATTCTTTTTCTCCCCAGTAAACAATCTTTTTTTTTCTGTTTGCTGACTGACGATTTTAATTCACACAATAAGCCTGTTGTACATGACCTGTAGGCAGCTGGACAATGATTCCATCAGTGAAGAAGCTGGGGAGAATTCATCAGATAATATGCCTAATCCTGTGTTGTGGGAGGACATTCATGTCTTGGGAGACAAACCAAGGAGAAATAAAAACAGACCTCAAGTCAAGAGGTATTAAAACAAATTAGGGAATTGGCCACTAATACTGCCATGGAAGAAGGAAGCCACTAAAAAAGCTAAACGTTTTTAACAGCTGAAGGAGGAAGGAAATCAAAACGTATGACAGTAGCAATAAAACACCTCTTTCTCAGAAAGGTTTTGATATTAGTGACCTATATTTTCTCTCAGACACAACAGCTGTAGCTTTATGTTAGAAGACCTCCACCTGACTGTGTTGAAGGAAATCCTGCCTCTAAGTAGAAAAGATTGAAGAATGATATTATTCAATAATTTCCCTCCATATGCGTACTCCATATGCAAGTATTTTTTGTAAATATTCAGAAGCTTTAGCTTTAGAATTTTCTGTGCTGAGTCCTATCTTTTCCAGGTAGGACAACAGCTGATTAATTACATTTCAGCAGGAGACATCTGGGCTGGGAGTGGCAGCCTATTTTTCTTCAAGCAAATACTTAACAACATTTATGCCAAAATAACTAGTGACTTAAAATAAAAGGCTATTAGCTGTGTGAGCCAAGACAGTGCTTCATTGTAAACATGGAACTGTGGGAAGTGAAAAGCATTTGATGGTCAGTCAATAACAGAAATAAATTGCAGTTACTTAAGTGGCCCTCAACAGGAGAGGAGCCAAACAGCTCATACCACCAGGCAAAGAGAGATTGCACTTACTGTGTGCTCTGATCTAAATAAGTGATTATTCTGTCTGCTTCTTCTTCCAAGCGCTTGTTGACATGGTGAAGATATTCTGGAACCTGAAAATGCCAGAGTAGTTTTGTATGTTAAAAAAACAACAAGAAGGGAAAAAGAGACAGTACTGGTCTAACAGAAGGAGCAGCTCCAGTTTTAAGCAGAAATCATTAGCACTGTGACTGAAGGCAACTGCACGTGCATTTCCTTTTTCAGAGCACTATAAAACAAAGGTCACATTATTGCCTTGTATGCTAAGGCAGCAGATTATTTCTACTCCCTGACACACACTTTGACAGTAAGCACAACAAATACTGTTAAACATCCAAAATACCTCTCGTTCCTGCATAAGCCTCTGTCCCTCTGCTGCATACAGGCGATTAGTCTCTTCCAAGAATCGATGTTCGAAAGAGTCCTGATAAATCTGGGGAAACAACATGACAGCAATCCAGGGTAAAGCTTAGTGAGCACTAAGTAAGAATTTGAGCTATTTAGTGGTTTAAAGGTGGAACAAGTTTACTCACCTGCAAATCAGAAAGCATGCTCAGAAGGCTTCGCAGTAAACTCCTGTCAATAGCCTCACCATTTCTTTCCCTCTCGATCAGCAGGAGGATGCCATCAATAGTTTTGTTCTGAACCTTCTGATCACTGATTATATGAGTTCTGAACAATTCTAGCCCCATGTCCCTAAAAGGAAAACAAAGACTGCTCAATAAATTGTTTCAGAATAATCCCAGATATCTCGTATTAAAGCATGATCTAGATCTAATAAAGAGGCCAATACTAGCATTCTTCCAATTCCTCATTCCTCTGCCTCCAAATCACTCAAGCTGAACAAATACATGACCACTAAAATAAACCATGACACTGCACCAACATGAAGCTACAGATCTTAAACACCAATGCAGATATTTTTTCCTAAATAACTATGTAACTTTTGCAACATCTTTTTTTTTCAGTTGGTTGACAGGATGTTGGAACACCAACCTTCATGACAAAAGAAAAATATCATCCTGGGTTCCAATTCCATGGTTATGGTATTGGACAATATTCCTTTTTTGTCCATCACTTACTAATCTCTAATTCTTAGGCACGGCTTAGAAGAACTCAGTGATGTGAACGACAAGGATCTCTGCTTTGACTGTCCCAGTTAAAACCTTCCATGAATTTGAAACTATGGGTATGGTCACTCTTAGGAAAAGTCAGGGCCTCCACCAATCCCTGGCCAAGTAATTCAGGTACTGAAGAACAGTAGGGCATATACTAATTATTAGTAATACAAGGAGCAGAAGTTGAAGTCCAAAAAAGTGTATCTTGCTTTTAAGTACTTCTTTCCTTCAAAATACTTACAGAATTTGAAATACTGTGCATGCTAAGGCAGTTACTGGGCACCTCAGACCCTTGCACTTCAGTTGTTGACCAGACCCCTTCCTTTAACTGTGCAAACTGGAGGCTGATATCTGCTTCACTGAGATTTGGGATCACAGCTATTCTAGAACAATCCCATAATTTATGGCAAATAAATTGAAAGTCTCCCTTTGCAATAAGCACTCGTGCATTCACCATGTAACTTACAGGTCACTATGAGGTTTATGTTAAAAAAATCCACCTGAAAATCAGCAAGATATAAGCAATAGTTTGGAATGCACCCCCAAATAATTTTTTTTGTGCACCCCCAAATAATTTAGTTCTTTGTGCCCTTACCAAATAGATGGCAGCATTGAATTCTGAAGTACGTAAGTTCGATCCAAGAACAAAAAGATACTTCTAATCATAATCTGTCATGAGAAGGAATAAAACAGCCACAATCATTTTACTCTTAAAACTGAAGAGCAACACCAACTATGCTCAACAACAACAACAAGAAATCCCACCAATGGGTTTCAGGCAGTGCTTTCTTGGACACTGCTGATTTATTTAACATCTTCTGCCAAACCCTGCAAGGTGATCAATGTGACACTTTGCATATTTCTGTATAACAGAACAGCTCCTTTAAAAATAGGTATAATGGAGAAAGGCTTGCATAAAACTGACAATGAGGAGTTAGGGGGGTGTGTGTATCCAAGATCAGACCCATAAGAAACACACTACAGGCAAGTATTGATTTCTAACAAACTAGATACAGCTATATATCACAAAGAAACCTTACATAAATTTAAGACATTTCAGAAGTTTGAAAAGGAACGAAGTTAAGCAAAACAGGCTGACAAATCAACTGGCTTTCCTTAAAAAGATAAACTTACCATTTGTCTGCAGTGATCTTGCCAACATTTGTCTATTTTCTTTAGGAAAAGGACACTATCCAATGAATCCATGAGGAAATCATTAAGAAAATCATGATTAATAGGTGGTGTAAGCAATGAAATGAACCAACTTTATTACTTTTTAAAGACACTTAATAGAGAGCACAACAAACTCAACCTACTCTCAGAAAGAACCAGTTAATTTCTTGCAACACATTTATTTTTATTTTTTAATGAGGGTCTTTGTGTTAATAATTAGAAATCAAAATTATCTGAACAAATTTTTAAAAATTATCTAAATAGTTTTGAATGTTTTGTTTAATCCTCCATCCCTGAGGAATGGAACAAACATACATATACCCATACCTCAAAAACCAACAATACCCAAAACATGGAAAAGCTCACAACTACACTGTAATTGCAACTCATTTTAAGAGTTAACCTTAAGCAATAAATTTTGTCCTTCAAATTTATCTTTTATTCAGCTCACTGTGTAGTTCTGGTACTAATTAACATCCACTAAACAGGATCTCAGCCTGATGCAACTCCAAATTTCTGAAGATAAAACATTTTGATCCTCAGAACAAACTGAAGATCAGTTTGTTCTGAGGATCACCATTACTTTTCCAAAACAAAAAAAAAGTAAGACCACCACTACTTTTCCAAAAAAACCCAACAGCTACTTGTTGGAAGACTATTCATTTTATCTAAGCTTGGAAAGCTCAATATAAAAAAGCCTGACATGATACAGTCAATAAAGGCTTTTTAAGCCTTTCTGCAAATCCAACACAAGCTTCTGTAAGATGTCAAAGTGTTTCACAAATACCAGTCAAACTTTCTCATAAACTTTTCAATGGTTACAACATAAAGGAACTAGTTAAAGAAATCCATCACCATATACTTGCAGGTAAAACAATTTTGGCTTGTCAACAGCTAAAAAAAGGATATTCTCTGAACTGGTGAATTTGTGCTTTAATGTGGTCTTCACAAATCTGCCTCAATTGTTTGTACAAATTTGCAGAGATCTTGTAGGAGCAGAGATTTTCAACAGCCTGAAGTAAAGAGAAAGAGGAAACAAAAACTAAAATACCGTGCTATATTCTTACATGTGGTTTTACAAGAAAGGGGGACATCCCCTCCCAGACAAGAATTCTGCTTCTCACAGCTTTTAACACAGTTAACTGCTGCATGCAAAACACCAGAGACAGACATGGCACTGCAGGGGTAACAGGAGACAAAGGCAGGTTGTGCCCTGAACAGCTCACAGATTATCAATTTAGCTGGAGTGTCGATCTCTCACATGGAACTGCAGGACTGGCTTCTCTAAAACCAAGGATGGTACTTTCACATGTTCCAGTGTCTTGCTAGGTTTCATACCTCAAAGCAGTCACTTAAGGTCTTAATTTTATTAACTGCTGTGCTCTGCAAGTCACACTGATATTAGTGGAAAAGCACTGCCACCTTAATTTCCTTTTGCAGTGCTTTCCTCATCCCCAAAAGTACATATCTATATATATGTTATCTATCTTATCTATCCATCCACCAACTCCATGCCTGAATAAGTTTCATTACAATCCTGAATATTAATAGCATGACTACATTCCAGATGTTTACAATGACAATCCCAGACTTCTAGATCTCATCAAGTATTAGAAGAATTATCACTGTGCTCACAGTAAGAAGTGAAAAGAAGTTTAATGGGGCCACATCTTGGAGACTGATCATGCAAACAATCATTCTCAAGTCCCTTAGTGTATCTCAAGACTTCTAAAATGCATAATCGTTGTCCAGAATTTGAAAGCAACTAAACAACTTTAACTCTTTACAGGCTGGTGAAAGACAGTAAGCGATTATTCTGTAGAACCTAGAGGAGAGGCACATATGATTTTCAATTAATGCTTTGTGCTATTATTTATTTATTGGAAAAGACTTCAGTTGCTAGTATGACCAACTCCTTGGAAAAAAAAAAGTTTGTTCCCTAGCACCTGCAGGCAACCATGGAGGGAATGCATAGCTAAGAAGTGCACAGAGCAGATCTATGCCATTACACTGAAATTCCCCCAGAATATTTCCCAACAGTCCAAATAGAAGCAGACAGTGAGCAGTCACCACTAAAAGCACAGCAACAATCAAAACATCTAAACAAGAGTTCCTTGATTCATCCCAGGATATCAGCAGGAATTATTCTGAGTGCAAGTGCACTACATCTCATACTGGCTCTAGCACACAAAGGAGTTAAAAAAACTCCAACCAAACATAAACCAAACCTCCATGAAAACCAAAACCTCACAACTAAACCATCCCACACAACAATAACCTCAAAAACCCCCAAAGCTTCATGAGCTTAGTGTCAGAAGTAAACAGGTATAGCAAGAGAGTGAATGTGCCAATTAAGAGCAAAACAGGTCTGAATGAATACTGTAAGGAAAGCCAGAATTATCACCCAAGTATACATAGCCTTATGTTTGGAAATAGCAACAGGTTTAACTCTCAGCCTCAACACTTAAGAAGCATAAAAAACCACGATGAAGCAATAGGAAAATGTGTTCTATAGTTCACTGTTCAGAGCAGGTTATGGGCACTGCTCAACTCTATTCTGCTATTGTGCAATTAGGTTCAGGCAGCAAACCAGAATATAACGCCATACTTGAAGAAGAACAAGGGGATGGAAAACACTGAGCTTGAAGAGCCTCATTAGAACTTCAGCAAATGCAGTCTGTCTAGGTTTCTTAACTTCTTCTACTTACTTTGGAGAAGCCAGCTGAGAGCTGGGAAGGGGAATGTTTTGGATGGAACTTGCCTGTCACCTGCAGAACCACTGTTACTCTGGCTTCAACCCACCAGCCCAGGACACCAACAGTCTCTTTCCTGGACTTGTGGTCACCTCATCCCAACACTGTTACAACTGCTGCCTATCAAACAAGCACTCTTTAACCATGCTATTCTGAATTCTCAAAAGAATTAACCTCTGCACTGTAGATGGACAAATGCACACAATTAACTTTTAGTGAAATAGGGGCACAAATATTAATATACACCTACGTTTATGGAGTGTTCATATAAAGCTGCGCTTTCACATTTGTCTATCAGAAATTCCAAAGTGTTAAACATGTCTGCCAGGATTGAGTGTTTGAACAAAGTACAAAACTTCTGCATCTTTGTTGATGATATGCACAGAAATGCTTAATTTTGAGAATTTTGCTCATTTTTAAGAGCTTACCCCCTACTACAATATTATGCTTTGCTTAATTACTAGTGCTAGACAATGCTGATTGCATCTAAAATGTATCAACATTGATACATGTAAAAACTTTAGGGCCTTTAGTTCACAAAATGATCTTGTTCTGAATTAGTGGAAAAAATGTTTCTTATCAGGGAATCTGTGCCCTAATGATAGCCAGAAAATCTGAAGAAGTGCCCTATTTCCTTTGTGTAACATATATGCAGTTGGATGTGGTTTTCTGGTTTTTTTGGTTCTTTTTTGTTTTGGGTTTTTTTTTTTACTGCAGCATCTGGATTTTAACCTGGGTTTGTGTGGTAAGGAAAAAGAACACAACTCTGATGAGAGAAAATAAGAACTTTCCTGAACTACTTAACTCTGATTTAAAAAAAAAAAAAAAAGCTATGTATCAGGTACCAAAGACCTAGATCTCTACTTTCAGGTAGTAATGTAAGGAGAATTATTCTATGAAAGAAGCATTCAATTCTGTAGCACTTCAGCTACTCAAGGATAGGAATCATTTTGCTTGCTGAGGAGGAGCAAAGCAAGTACGAAGCTTGGGTCCCGCAAATAAATAAAGCTTCAAAATGTTTTCCCAGTGGGATTTTTCCAATACAAGGGTTAAACCAAACGCAAGAAGTTTAACTCCATTTAAAAAATAATTATCTTCTTTTGAGGTGTGTAGCAGAACTTTTGCAGACTCTTTTGTAATTCCCCTCTATGTTGGATAATGGTGTCTGCCAAGGCATATTTGGGATCAGATCCATTTACCAAGCAGCTGTTCAGAAATGACATGAGTTTAGTTAGCATCTAAAAACACTAGTGATTCCTATTACTATTTTTAAATCAAGACCTTTATTTTTAGATTTATATAAAAAAATCATACTTGATTGCACTCTATTTCACTGAGAAGTATCTAAGTAATAACAATGTTGAATCACTGAGATTTAAAACAAAAAAAGCTTATTTTTTGTTTTCTGACCACAAGCAACATTAAATTAAGCTTGTGGTAAGACTGAGCAGAAATTTAAGCAACACTGTTGAACAGAAGCAAGGATTTCAATAGAACTTTGTAGTTTTAAACAATTTTGGATAGCCTTCAAGCATTTAATTAACAGTTATTTGCACTTTTATTCAGTCTGAAGTAATTTACAATACCAGCCAGTACAGTCAGTTGTAATTTGCTATCACTTTCACCAAGTTTAGCAAAAATAACAATACTATCTATTATTCTGACAAACAGTTAAAAAAGCAGTATTTTTAGTTAATTAATTGAACACTATAGAACATTATAGTGATCTTAAGAATGCCCTGGACTGAGGAGCAGCAATTTATTCTTCCTTAAATCTGTCCCCAAGCCTTGTACAATCAGGATTTTTTTCCCCATATACAAATGCAGCTTTTGTTGAAAAGGGGAGGGCAGGGGAAGAAGAGACACTAAAAAGAGATGGTGAGAAAGCTACATACACAAAAAGAGGAACAAATTAAACAACTAACCAGGTAATAAAGGCTTTAAAAGTAGAGTAAAAAGTTCAAGTGCTTCTTAATACCCAGCTAAAGCAGCACTGTTGCTATGCTGCTAAAACCACAAGTGACGTTAGTAGGGAAAAGGTAAGCGGGGGGAAATCTCTCCAACACACCCAGCTGAAAAAGCAGAAGTGGAGCTTATAAAAAAAAGCATTAGGAAATGCAGTTCAATCTGATCACTTCCTAAAGTATTTAAGAAAAAACAATCAGAGCTGTTGCTGGCAATGAAGTTTGATTCTCAGTTGTTAGAATAGAGAGAATGCTGCAATGCCCGAAAATTACACTCAAACAAAAAAAAAGAATTCATGAAGTAAAAATGGTGTTCTATTTACCTACAAGAAGTCAATAAAAAGTTTCCATTTTTAAGTGATTTGTGATACTTGATCGTGAACAGATACTTTCTTCAGAAAAGAAATGATATTTCAATATAAATAATTTTTTTCTTACCTAAACACCAATATTTGAGGATTCCACATTTCTCCTTTATCTGTGCAGATAAACACCACAACTCCCTAAACAGAAAAGGGAATACAGCTCCTCGCCTTATTTAATTCTTGTCAACTGCCACAAGGGAAACCATACCTTGGATTTTGTTGTGGCAAGTAAAAAAATAATATATGAGTTCGATGCTAGGTCTTGTGAAATTTTTACTCATGATTTTAAAATGAAGAAACTATTTGGTGACAGGTTTTTCAATGACAAAAGTAGCTATCAAGCACAATGCTGTGTTCTTACCACCATATCAAGAGTTTTAAGCAAAAAAAAATCTGAGAACAAAACAAAAAAGCCCTACCCCATTGCTTTTACTTAATGCACTTACCTGATAGAGCTCTTCTAAATTGTACTTAATTGAAGTACTGTTCTGGATAGCTTCTACAGCTTCTTTCAGTTTTTGCCAGGTTTCATCTGTGTAGTTTTCAGGCAATTTGGGTTTATCTTTAAAAGAAATTATAGAAAGTTTGAGAAAGTATTTAGATAAAGCAGAATCTTTTACAGAAATGAAAAGGATGTCGCTTTGAGGGGAAAGAGGTATGGGCTGATTGTCCAGCTTTTCATTTATACTTACATGAAAACAAAGCATTTGTGTAAAAGCAGTATCTTATTTACATTTGAAAGAGTAACACATTGTAGAAATTCAGCATTGCTCTTCACATACACATCACAGCACTTGTAGCCCAAACAGTACGTGTGGTTTACAAAAATCACAATTCTGTGCCTGAGCAGCTCAAGAAGGGCTAAAACCACCAAGAATGATCAATACCTTCGTTACAATCTTTCGTTACCAGGACAGCAGAGCCAAAAAAAAAGGAACATAAAAGGCAAATATGATAGATTAAAAGATACACAGTTGTGTGTATCTTAGTTTTTAATTTACTGCTTGTTAATTCTACTCTGTATTAACAGTTGGAAAGAACTCCTCAAGAAACACTCATGGAAACAACTGTAACTATTATACAGGCTTCATGGTCCCAAGGAAAACCTTCCAATTTTAAAGGAATCCATTTACGTCTCTCTTGGGTTTGGCCAGAGGGTATTTTTTAGAGTTAAGCCTCTTTTAATATTCAAACAGTTCCAGCTTCCCAGCTCTGACTCTTTCCATTATTCTTTCTGGCTCTTTTCTAGAGATGCCCCTGCTTTGCAGCACCTTCAACAAGGCTAAAGCATTTACGACATGCTAAGATATTCCCTAAGTCACATCCTCAGAATATAAAACATATTTTAAAATTTTATATTCTCATAACTACCTAAAGCGACCATTTTTGTTCTAATAAGCACATTCCCAAATGGAGAAGAAAGGATAAGAAAATCTGGGGAGGAAGATGGCACGTGCACATTCATGCTACCAACAGGTGAAACTGTCCCAGAGTTTATACTCTATTAAAATTTACTTTTACATACCTAGAAGTAAAAAACATATTTTAAAGATTTATGATTTCCTTAGAAATAACTAACAGAGAGAAGTAATTATTTTGTTCTTCCAAGCATTTCCATACAATATTGGCAATATCCCAACATTAGCTGCATCCTACGGATCTAGGGAGACAACTGACTACGGAGTTGCTTATTTTCACTAGCAACTCCCGAGTATGCTGCTCGGCAGCTAACACCAAGGTTATGGATTTTAGGAAGTTGTTTAAGTTGTAAAGGATGTTACTGCTATCACGCTAAGATAAAGATAATAATCTTAAGATTATTATTCAGTTTAGCGTGTGAGAGTAAATAAAAAGCAAGGCTGTCAGAATCCCGAAACATCCTTTTTAAGGAAGTCATTCAAATACCAATTCATAAGCAATGATGATCAAAGTACCACGCAGTCCATGACATTTGACAGGTATTTGAAATGTGAAAAGTTAACTTCCCTTAAAGATAAAAGTGCACAAGCAACTGAAGAGCAGCCTATGATGCATCACAGGCTTGTATTTTAAAATAATCAGTCAAATTAAATGATAATGCTGTGATGGGTGGAGAACATTTTTGAGAATTGTAACCTTAAAGCAAAGAGTTACAGTGTGCTCATGAACTCCTGCAAAACATTACAATGGATCAAATAATCCTAATCCTTACCTAATGCATATCTCTACAGAACATTTGTGCCAATTATGTATTTAGAAATTAATTTTAATTTCGGTAATATCTTTTATCCCTCCCCAAACCCAAACACATGAGGAGAAAGAAACAACCCAAGAAAGCAAGGTGGACTATTCTGGAACACAGACAGAGGCAGGAAATAAAAAAAAGCCCGTGATTTCCTCATCTTTATAGGGGAAAAAATGGCAGCATTTCAGCTAAGCTTTCTGCCTACCTATTTGTATTTTTGTTAACTAGAAAATGAAGCAGCATCACATCAGAAAAGTTTAATTTCTCTACTTCACCTTTGTCTCTAGTAACACTACTCAAAAATCTCAAACACATGATTTGAGAGAATTTGTAAAATAATGTAAATTTGTAAAGGAAGAGTAAGCTAAGACAGAGAAAAGATACTACAATTAAAAATTACAGTGAGGATATTACAAGGAAAAAACGCTGCAAAAATCTGAACTACCTACTTTAAAGGCAAGTGGGGAAACCAGAAAGGAAATCCACCATAATAGCCTGATAATCACCTTAGTTTCAACATTTAAAACTAAGCACAGGCAGATTATCCTATAAACAGACAACACGGATAGAGGCAAGACATGCAGATTCAAGGCCAGTTTGAAAAACACATTCTGTGCAGTCTTATCATAAACTGGGCTAAAATATACACTAAGCCCTGAATCAGGATTACTAGAAAAGAGGTATCAAATGTTAAAAGTTTAAACAAAGGCGATTTACACACTTAGATTGTGAAACCCTACACCTAACATACAAATCAAGGCCTTCTCAAGAGACAGAGTGAAGGGAGTCTGAAAAATAATTCCAAGCAGCAACGTGTAGCTCCGGATGTGTACATGACCAGGCAAGCACACATCAGAAATCATTATTCCCCTTTACATAAGTATAGAAATGTTCACCACAGAAAAGCAATTCCCGCAAAACCTGGAGCTATTTGACAGGAACCGGTTTTCAGGCTGAAAACAAAACACAAAGTCGAGTGTCAGCTCCCCACAGGTTGTGACAAATTATGGCCTGTTACCTTTAAAGTTCTTGATCACTAATTTCTTGGCAGAGCCAGGTTTACTGTTGGCGAAACTGGAAACAGTAGAGGAGGCAGCTTTGGTCAGGCCATTTGCATGGTGCCCCACAGCCACTGACGAAATTAAAAGGCTTTTATTTTTGAGCTGTTGTTGGTGCTGCTGCTGAGAAGAGGCAGCAGGAGAGGAGGAGGAAGAAGACTCTTCAGCCATCTTCACATCGAGTCCAATAAAATCCACGGAGTCCTCAAAGCGCAGCTTCTTCTGGAGGTGATGGTTGGAGGAAGCAACCCCTGAGGAGGAGCACGAGGAAGTGGTGATGACAGAGGAAGATGACGAGGAGGTGTTTTTGGAAGGAGAAGAGGTGCAGGAAGAAATGGAATCAAATTCTTCTTTTTCGGAATTACTGTTGCTGCTGTTATTTAACTTTCTCTTCTTGCAGGAGGAGCTGCTGCTAGTGTTACCATCAGTGGCAGGTCTGACCTCCTGGGCTGCAGCTGGGGGGTTGGGGGAAGAGAAACCTGTGGGAAACATGAACACACAGAAGTGAACAGGCTGAGGGGCATCAAATCCTTGTGGTGTGACAAAGAGAGGGGGAGAGTTTTAGAGTCAGTCTCTCTTTGATGTCTCTCGGGGGGGGTCTTTCAACTCCTCCTTCTCATCAGTGGAGTCCTTCCGTATTCCTTCTCCTTCGCGTTCTTCTTTATGGAGTTCTTCTTTATCCACTTTATCTCCTCTTCCCCTTTTCTTTATTACTTTGGTTCTTCTCGTAGTTTGTCTCTGCTTTGCTGCTTTTACTCCTTTCCCAGCGGAGCGTCTCCGTTCCTGCCTCTCGCCACCCACCAGCTCCTTTCAATTCTCCTCTCCAGCAGCAGAATTCCCCACGGCTGCCCGCTCCCCTCCTGCTCCGGCCGCCTCGTCTCCGCCGAGCAGCAGCGGGGAGGGCAGAGCGCGGCTCCCTCTCGCCTCGGCTCCAGCCCCTCGCCCCACACGCCTCCCGCTCTGCCCCGCGGCCGCTCCGCTGGGGCCCCGCTCCCCCCTCTCCGCCTGTGCCCGCGCTCCCTGAGGGGGGACGGCCCGGCCGGGTTGTTATTGTCACTGCACGGCAGAGGGAGCGCAAAAATGGCGGCGCATCCGCCCGCCGTGCATGACGGGGCGCGGCGCACGGAAGCGCGGCCGGGAGGCGCTGGCACCGCCCCGGGACCGNCGCAGGGCGGGGTTCGAGGGAGCTCGGCCCCCGGAGCCTGCGGCCGAGGCCTGTTGGCTTAGTTTGGAAATGATTTTTCTTACACTTATTTATAAACAATCGTTCAGCGTCAGCTTTTTGATATGATTTTAATACATACGGACTTGCACTGGGCTACAGTCTATGGTTTGCTTTTACTTTATTTTTTTTGGTAACTTTTGGAAGCAAGAACAGAAGTCATAGGCCTTTAGAGTCTCTTTTTTGATGTTGGTGGATCTGTTACCACGGAGACCGTAAACTCCTCAGGAATGTTAGGATTCAAACACTGTTGAGAAATGGCTGTGGAAAAAGTAACAAACCAAGTGATGAGGTTTTGTTCCAGGAGGTTCTCCAAGGACTTCAGCTGAGAGTGCACACCTGCCTGCCTGACAGCAGAACTCCTCAGGGGAAGTCTAGTGGCACTTGTATGTTTGATAGAAAAAAATAGGCTAACTTGTCTGGACAGAAACTCTGGTACATAGAGATAGGAATGTAATGTTACTGAGGCTCTTCTGGAGAATGTTTTATGACTGAGTCATCATCAGACAACTCCTGAGGCATGGAACATTGTCCTTGCGATGAGTAGAAAAGTACTTTCTCCAGTTTAAAAAAAAAAAACAGCAAAACAAAGCTTCAGTCTGGTTTTGACTGGCTTTAGAACAGCATGGTTCCCAAGGCTACTAAATTACATTCCAAGTCAGATGTAACAGAAATAAACAGGTTTGCTTAGTAAATAAAACTTACATGAGTATGCTGTAAAGTTTTCCTCTGTTCCCAGTAACTGTCATGTTCACTTAAGCCAAATAAGATACGAGGTGTAGAGATGTAAGAGATGCCAAATTTCTACATACTCTTGGTTCATTGAAAGGATTGGATTTATAAAAAAGACATAAGTGTCCCTTTTCCTGAAGTTGCTGTCTGTGCAATCACTCAGGGGCAGGATAGTCAATGACTTTGTCCCATCAGAATATTCAGCTGTTGGATATGAGAGAGCAGGTGGAGACAAGGTAAAGTTCTGGGGATCCAGGAAGAAGCCAGGTGTGATGGCTTTTCCCCTTTTTCTATGGAAACTTATGGAGGGTGAAACCCATAGTCTTTTCTATTTAGCATGTGATCCTGAGGGGTGGTTTCTGTCAGGGCTGTAGGGGTTGTAATGGCAGTTGCAGGATGTGCCTCATGCTTTGTCAGTCTTGTCCAGGTACCATGCTTTTAAATTTTTGGTACTTAAAAGTGACCCTGCAACCAGAGCAAATGTCTCCAGCTTTTTGGTGGTGAGGTTGAACAGTAACACTGAGAGCTGTGTTAATGAAGTCCAGCCTAGGTGTTCGGAGCCTTCTTCAAAAATCCTCTGTACAAGCACATTTAGATTGGCTGAGCAGTTACCTGGCCCTGAAGAGTGCAGTAGTATCAAAGGTGTTTAAATTGTTTTGTATGGAAAAAAGAACTTGGTTGTTAGTATAATGATAACCTGGTCTTTTATGTCCTGTCCTCCCTCCTCTTTATGCCAGTGGTAGCATTTCCATGACTATAAAAAGAAACTGGGTATGGCTGTTTATATAGCAGCCACCAGCCTAAAGAACAAACAGAGGTCTGCTCCTCAAAGAGTGAAAAAGCAGTGTGGTAAATTCTGTCTGCCTACGGTTTTCTATTCACAATTGGTGCCGCCATCACCAAGCAAAACCTAATTTGATTCTAATAAACACTATGGATGGTCCTCTCCACCAGAATCCATCTCTCTGCCTCGCAGCCGAGATCTTCTCTGCAAGCCAGGCTTCTTCTGCTCCCTCCCCACCTTGAAGGAAGTGGCACTGTCACCTGGGACTCATTCCCTGGCCGGCTCCAGTATCTGCTGTTTGACAAGAACCCCATTTTTTTCCTCCCAGAACGCTGTTGACAGGATTTTGTGTCCTGCTCTGAAGCTGGTGGGGGAGGATAGCTTCTGCTCTGCTAATTTGAAGACGGCTGCGTTTTTTCCTGTTAAACATATTTTGTGTTTAAATCATGTCAGCAGCTATTAGCACTTTGCTCTTCTTATTTCACCGAAAAGCGGTGTGTTCCCTGGTAGAAGGGCGCCGTGCCCGTAAGCACCGAGCAGCCGGTGGTTGCGGAGGCCCGGTACCGCCGCTGCTGAGCAGGGGCAGCGCGGGCAGGAGAGGCGGCCGCGCTGCTCGCGCAGGCACCGCCTCGCCGCCGCCGTGCTGCCGGCT
>VZRO01003492.1:2596850-2618553 GCA_013397915.1 Daphoenositta chrysoptera
GGGAAGGGGCCGGGCGGGCCCCCTCAGCCCCGGGCTCGGCGCTGCGCTGGCGGGAGCGGCCCCGCGCAGCGCCGCCCGCAGCCCTCGGCTGTGCCTTGGGCACTCGCTCCGTGAGTGGAGCTGAGGCATTAACTTGCCCCAGCTTCGGGTGGAGAAAGCGCCGTTCGTACTTACGTGGTGGAGGTGAAGGATTCCCATCGGAACAGGGCTGGGGGTGTCTGTGTTACCAGCAAAGTGCTCTTGGTGTTGAATGAAATAACATTGTGTGCCGAGGCTTATCTGTAAGACTAAACACGTGTTTTGTGGCCATACAAAAAGTTAAAGCATAAACAGGCTACTAAGGGGGGGACCCCCTGCCTTCCCCCAGCCCAGTGTTCCCAGGGGACAAATGCAAGCCTCGTGAAATCCTGCATTTGAAAGTTGGACAGTCGGCCTGCTACTAAACTTTTATAGTGAATTTATAAACATTTCTGAAGACAAATGCTGAGAAATGCATCTTTTGTGCAGCAAATTGTGCATTTCTAAAATGCTGTCGCTCACTTGACAGATTTGATGAAAAGGAGAATGTATCAAACTGCATCCAGCTGAAGACTTCAGTTATTAAAGGTATCAAGAATCAACTGATAGACCAATTTCCTGTTATTGAACCATGGCTAAACCAAATCATGCCAAAGAAAGACCCAGTCAAAATAGTAAGATGGTAAGTATCTTTTCTCTTAAATTTTGCTTTCAAGGTGCTAGGATTGCTTCCTTTGTGCATTTACTTTGTACAGTAGACAAACCTACCACTTTTGAAAGGCATTCATAATTTCTTAATAGCTAATAGTCCATGTTATGGCCAAACTAGAAAGTTGGTATGTGCTCATTGTGCTTTAAAGGCACATACTGGTAGGATGCTTGAGGAACTTAAAAATTTATATATTATCTTGAGTATTTTCTCTTTTTCTAAATAAAAATAAAGTAATTTCTCTTTTCTAAATAGAGGGTAGTACATTTTTGCTGAGTTCTTTTCCTTATTCACTCTTTGTATTGCATTCAAAAAGCAACGCCAAAGAAAAGCAGTTTGTGTATATTATCTGTAGGTTTCTTTTTTATCAAAGGGGAAAGAAGTGAACAGGAGACCACTGCTGAAGAACAAGTCATACAAAAAGATAATATTTTTAGTTTTAAATTTTGTTGCTAATTGACTGTTTTTATTCTCAGGTGCTAAGATAGACCAGACTCCATAAAGTAAAATATTGTATTTAAACTATAGAAGGGTTAAGTAGCTCTTCGAATTTTTTTTTTTTTAATCTTGCAGTCATGAACATATAGAAATCCTTACTGTGAATGGGGAGTTGCTGTTCTTCAGGCAAAGAGAAGGGATTTTTTACCCGACGCTAAGGTTGCTTCACAAATGTAAGTTTCCTGAGGGTGGTACTGCTGGGAAGACAAGGGTGACAGTGTGATTCCACAGGACATCTGTAGAACCAAATTAAAAAGAGCTTCCATTGCATATATTCCATGCATATGCATATTCCAGAATAGATCTTAAAGATACAGTATACTTTCTTAACTGGAATTCTTTATTTTCTATTTCACATGTCTATGTGAATTGCTTCCATGCTATATGTTAAGCAATCTGAACTTTGATAAGTAAGAATTAAATTTTGCAAAGCTCTGTGAAAAAGTCTTGAAAGGTTCCCCTAGGACAGAGATACAAATTTTCTATTGTTGGTCCTTATTTTTTTTCTTTCAAGTCTTATACAAATACTTGTATATTCTTACTAGAAAAATATTCTGTACTCCTGAGTTTAATGATGTAATGTATATCTGTCTCCTGTAGGAACTTATGCTGCATGCTTTTTGCTTTTTACAGTTTACTCTTGCAATTTTTTTCTTGCTTGATTCTTTTACTGCTTGATTGTGTTTTGGATCCCAAAAAATGTTATTCAGTCAGGTCTCAGTGTTGGAAATACTTCGAGAGGGTGCCTGCTCTTGAAGGATGGCTTGGGGAGCTGACAGCTTTCATTAATTTTGTCCATCTTTGCCTTTTTTGTTCTGTTAACGTTAAACTGTTTTTCCTTCATGTTGGAGTAATTTGTAAGAGTACATGGAGTTTGAGGGATTTAAGACGCCTTGGTTTTAAGATCTCTTAGGATGGGCACTTGGGTGGTTGTTTTCCCTAGGGGAAAATTGTTGCTCAGTCTATGGGTCTGTGAGTGTGCAGGAGCCATAGCCTGGAGTGCTGGATTACCTTTGGTTCTCACATAAAAGTTGTGGTCTGGGAGGGCAGTACCTGTGTCCTTTTGGGTCAGTGTTCGTGTCCTTTTGGGATGGTACCACCCAGCAGGAGCTCTGTAATTGTTTCTCAAACTTCCTACCCTTGCAGCACACTCTATATCTAATTGCCCCATTTAAACTGACTTGATAATGAGCTATTCATCTTGTCATGGTGGTGTATTAATTGCAATGTTGTATCTTTCCCCTCCTAGACCCATTTATTCTCCCGCATCAGCAGGTTGATAAAGGCGCCATTAAATTTGTCCTGAGTGGAGCTAATATAATGTGCCCTGGCCTGACATCTCCTGGAGCAAAGCTTTACCCTGCTGCTGTTGACACTGTTGTTGTATCCTTCTCAACTATGAATTATTGCTCACTGTGAGATGACTTACTTTTCTGTTCTCAGTTGATCATTATCTGTATTACTTTGGATTTTAATTGGATTTAATGAAATAACTAGTAATCAGAAAGGAGCTGCAGAGGTTTAGATACTGCTTGGCAAGGTTAAAATTGCTGATATTTTTTCACTTACTGTGTGTTCCAAACCAAATAACTATTCCTGCTGTACCATTGGGTGGGCTGCTGTTCCATTAATCTCATTGGTAAGTGGAGGTCCTCAGTGACCTCCTTCTTTTAAGAAGAATTGTAAAAGTAGATGAGGTGCAGTGTAATTTGTCCCCTACCTCTTTAGTCAACCTTGTATTCCCTTTAGTTAAATAATAATTTTCTCCTATTCCTAGGGAATTAGGAGAGATGTTTAGGATCAGCTTTACAGCAGTCAGGATTTGCTCTATGTGTCTGAAGAAGTTAGCATACATAAAATGAGGAAAGTGTGGTAATTCACTCATTATACTACTGAGAAAAGAACTGTGAACAAATACAGCATTTAAAACACCAAGCTGTGCTGCTTTTGTTGTTAGTTAGATGCTGTAGGAAAAGGTCAGCAGTTAACATCACGTGTTGCTAAGCTCTGAAAAGGACACATCTGATTTCAATACTTGTGGTTTTTAAATTGGTGTCTCAGTTCTTCTGTGCCTTGGAATCTAAAATGGCCCACAAACATGTCCTGTTTAGTTCCAGAATGGGAGAGACTGTCATCTCTGTGTTAGGCACAAAGGAAGAAATGGAGTATAGCACTGGGAGGTTTTTTTCTGTAATTGCTGTTCCAAGTTCATAAATACATGCTTTGTTCTACACACTGTGATTCAGTTGTTAAATTCAGTGCATTGTTTTGCTTATCTTTAAGAGCTGGAGCTCTAGAATTACTAAAAGGTTAGAACTTCAACACTGGCTTTTGAAAGTGTTTTGGGAAGTAATTTCTTCATATTGCTTTTACTTTTTTGAAATAGTTTAAAAAGAAATCTGTTTTCCTTAGCAGTAATTTGTAGGCAATAATGGCAGAGGGAAAACAACATGCATTATGTGTGGGAGTAATGAAGATGTCAGCTGAGGACATGTAAGTGTTTTAAAAATTGCAATATAACCTGTCCCATGTTATTATTCTTATGTTAGTTTGGAGTATAAGCACCACTGTCAAGGTTACTGCATTGCTGTTGCAGCATGTGTTGTTCAAGTACAGAGTTTTTAAAGATTTCATTTTGTTGATGGGTATTCAGGGAAAGAAGAGGAGGCAGAGAATGTCTTCCATCCTTATTGGCAATCAAAATAGCTCTTTTCGTGTAAATACGGATTTTAAGACACAAAACAGTGCTCTAATCATACTTTCTCAAAGACCTTGTTGAACAAAAAAAACCTTCTATCAAGTACTTACTGCCTGGGCTAGGCAAGAGTTGTAATTCGGATTTGAGAGCATTGAAAACATTGAAGAGATTTTTGTCTGCAGGGACAGCAGAGACTCAAGTCCTGCTGGAGCTTGGTTGCCTGTCTAGTGTTTTTTTTCTCTGTGGCCTGCTCTTCTTTAGGGTGTACCCACATGCAGCATTCCTGCTTGATGTGCTGACTAACTTAGCTGAGCCTCTTGTGAAATTTAGAGGTCTGCTCAGGGGATAAACTGAAAACTATTTGAGAAGGAAAAGTGATACAGAAAATGGAAATGGATATTAGTTGTTCTTGGCTTTCAGATAGTGCTAAATTATAAGTAGCTAAATCACTTTTGTAATTTTAAGTTCTATTAACATCTTGCAGGATGTGAGGTGCACCCAGCAGGTTTGGGCTGTGTTGGTTCCAGCCCCATCTGTCACTTGTAGCAGTGAGGAAGCTGTTTTGGTGAAAACAAGTCACTCTTTTTTTGTGGTTAATTCTCAGCAGGATCATCTCCTGTACTGGGTGACTGCTGTCCTAAGTAGTAGTAATAGTATCATGAGGCAGAGAGGTGGGAATCTGTTAGAGGACAGGGATGGAGTGGGACTGCAGAAACCTACATTTGGACCGGCTGTAGCTGTTGAGGAATTATATTCCTCAGGATTCTCTGTGGTGCTTCAAAAGACTCCAGGAGTAATAAGTGGAAAAAAAAGCTACTCGTGTCCCAGGTCTAAGTGTGCAGTGATACGTTGTGATCATTGCAAACCAAGGTTCTCTATATTCCCAACTTCAAATCCACCAGCTTTGCAGCTGAATATCCTGTTCTGTGAGAAGCAACACGAACTGGAGAGGAAAACAAAATGATGGTCCTCTCTGCAGCCTGTTAGCTGCTTTTTTGTGTGACATGGTTCCACAATTTTATGGTTTAGCCAGTGGGATTTCAATCTCTTGGTGTGATTACTACACATAATGTGTTAATATTGTGTTAGTAGCTTTTTCTTTCCTGGTTACTTTTGGACAAGTTGTGTAAGTAATAGAACATTTGGTGTAAATAGAGTAAATTATGTTCTCCAGGGGAATGAAACTTGTTCTCACTCCCAGAAATAGATTTGTCTTGTTTATTGTGGCAAAACTAGGTTGTTTATTTTTTTTCTGGAAAAATAAACACATTCAATGCAGACACAAACCAGTAATTTTTAAAGATGACATAACTGAAAAGATAGTCATTACTATAGAGGATAGCATGTCTGTAACAAGCTGCAAGTCCTTGGCACATAAATTCAGCATTTTTAATTCTTTAAGTAGGTAGATGTAGAAGTAAGGCAGCTCACCTGCATTTGATTGTATCAGCGGCACACTTGGAACCAGAACTTGTTAGATTCCACATTTCAGTTGTCTTGTACCACGTCCTGTGCTGGGAGGGGAAGGCTCACAACTGCTGTGCTACTTCGGTAGAGAAATAGTAAAATTAAGAAAAGTAGCAGAAGCACTGCAGAAGTCCAGCAGCAGTGTCTGAAGAACTGTGTCCCACAAAGAAGTAGTAAAAATACTGTGGAAGGTTGTTGAAAAAATGTGGAAGGCAAACATTGTCCTCTTATCAGTCAGCAATGTGGGCACATGTAATAACAAATATTGTTTCTTGTCCACCTGCTATGGAAGATAACGACTTTGTGGTTGATAGCTTTCCCTGTCCAGTTGACAAATGTTGCAGTTTCTACTTGAAATAATATATTTTTTAATGCTCTCCTATTTAACCTAGCTAATACTTCTGTACATTTTTCTTCCTACAGTGAGAAGGTCAACAAAGGGATTGGTATTGAAAATATCCACTATTTAAATGATGGCCTTTGGCATATGAAGACATACAAGTGAAACAACAGGAACTGTTACTCCAAAGGAATGCACTTAGATTAAATGTGGACTGCTTTGTAATTCCTTGTTTTTAATGTGACTGAATGTACAAATTATTTTGTTCTGTGGCTATGCTAAATAAATCAATTGAATGCAAAAGTACTGTTAGGCTACAATAGTTTTCTAGATTTCTTTTTATTACATTTATTTTGTTTTGTCTTAAACCTGAGTCTTCAGTGACTGAAGATACTTGATGAAAGATTCTGCATGGACTGTGAGTAGACTATTTCAAATGGAAAGGAGGAAAAAGCCAAGAAATGTTTACATTTTTATGCTCTTCTAAAAGAGTAATATAAAGTGTGTGAAATATAAATATGGTTTATAAAACCTCTGAAACATTTCAGATTTTTTCTTCTGATTGACATCTTGTTAGTCTACCTGTTTCTTGAATGTGGGGAAATCAGTTTTTTTGACATTATTTTTTAACTTATTAACAGCATTAACTTCATTTTACTTAAGGATTTTCTCTTTTAATATGCATTTATCTGTATAGGAATTATGAACTCAGACTGATATGTGGATTAGAAGTTCTTTTATGCTGGCTCATATCTGAAGAGTGTATGTATGTTCAGATTTCTACCTGCCAACACTTTGATATTGCTCCCCTAGTGGAGTTTATAGTAATGGTGGGCACGCTCCCAGTGAAGTGTGTGCCACCCTGGTGCCTGACGCTCTCCACTCCCTTTGTGCTGCCTTATTTTAGGAGCAGAAACTGTTAAATCACTGTTAAATAAAGGCATGATAGCAAAACATGTTTTTCAGTGTAGCCAGAACTTTTTCAGGTGGAACTTCAGGAGCTCTCAGCTTGTGCCCACTGCCACTTGTCCGTACAGCTACAGGATGGGTTCAGGAGCACTGTGTGTCTGTCTGGGTAACCCAATCCTTCTCTCAGCATACCCAAAGCTACGCCTATGGAAAAACGGAATCATGTAATAAATTAAGGAAACTTTTAAGGTCTACCACTCATAACTGTGTCTGGAAGCATTTATTAACATTTCAAGTGTAACACATGCATTTTACATCAGCAGAACGTAATTCCTGTGCCAGTGCCTTGTCTTGGTGCTGTTCTGCAGGCTTGGTTTCCCCACCCTGGGACCTTCACAGAAGATTGTAGCCAAGGTGTTCTCCATCTAAATCTAAAGCCAAGTTAAGACTTGGAAGAAGGAATGTATTGCCTAATACGTGCTGCTTTTAAAATTCTGTAAAATTATTTACAAGACCGTACTTCTGAAAATGACAGGGTAAATCTGAAACTATTTATCAATGTAGGAAGACAAAATTTAAGCAGTGTTGCAGAAAAAGTTCTGATCAAACCTCGGACTTTTTTTTTTTTTTTTTTTTTTTTTTTTTTTTTTTTTTGTGTGTGTAAAATGAGCTAATGCATTTTGTGGTTTGCTTTTTACCCTTCCATCTTATCTCCTGTTGTCCTACAGTACCTCAAATCTGTGAAAAATGAGATTTTTTCTCATTGGAATTGTTCACTCACATTCTTTCTCCTATGACTGCTATTGCTGCAGGGGGGTCAGAACTGTTTTTATTAATCAGAAGCACTAAAATCAAAGTTTTACTTTATTTATCTGGTTTTGTCAATTTTTTCTCAGCTGTATTATTCTGTAAGAATATACAAGTCAAATCAGGCTTAATTTATATACCAGTTCAGCAAAACATCAGAAGTCCAAGTTTTACCTAGGCTTTGGCAGCAATCACGTACGTGTTTGTCTTGCTGTCAGCTGAGCTCTGACTGACAGGGAGGACAAGAAGGTGCACTTGTCTCACCTTTCAGGAAACAGCTGAGCTGTGGGAGCTTGTATGGGGGTCTGAGCAGTTGTCCTACCTTTCTTCTCAAAAACCTGATGCTTAAAAAAAAACCCAAGATGTGGATATTCTCAGCTCTGAAGCAGCTGTTTCACTTCCCCACCTGCCCCCTTGCAGCTCAGGGGAGGGTGTTACAACTGTTTGGTTAAAGGTGAGATAACAGAGTCTGCTCCCATGTTTTATGAGTATTGTAGTACCAACAAAGCCTGGGATACTCCTAGATGTAACAGATGGATGTACCTTCCTCAAGTCTTGAAACACCCATGTCGGGTCAGAGAATTCTAAATGGAGCAAATACTGAAGTGCTGTTTGTTTGCACATGCTGTGAGTGGAATGGGAGTGTGGCCCAGAAACTTAAATAAAACTGAGTGTGCTCTATGGTTAAAAAGAAAAAAAAAAGGCATCAAAAAACCCCAAATCAAACACCACATTGTACTGACAATTAACCAACATCATCCTTGTAAACACTATTAGCACCCACTAACAGGAGTGAAAATAATACTGAACCTTTATTCCAACATGCTTATAGATTAAGTGAAATTTTAAATGTGCAAATAATCTTGTGCTAACAGACTCCCTGACCATGTTAATACCTATTCAAATACAGTTTATCTTTTTCTTTTGTCTGCTTAGAAACAGTAGTCCAAAGGGCACTTGATATTACTCTGCTGCAACTTCCTAAAAGATTTCTTGTCACGGTGCTTCCTGCTAATTCCTTACTGTTAGAAGGCTGTATATGAAGTGGCAGGTGCTGTACAAACTCAAGCTAATGTGTAGTTCAGTGTAAAACAAACAGCTTAAAGTTACAGTCTTTGAGACTGAATCTGTAGTCAGTTTTATTGGTACATCTTAGAAAGATACAAAGACATTCTAGAAATGCCTGGAAGAACTGAAATAATCAAAGTCTTGCAAAAATATATTTGTAAGAGTAGACTAAAATTCATTTGAATTTTCATTAATAAATATTTACATGTACAAACCCCCCCTATAAACTTAATTTCCTTTTATAATAAACATTAACAACTTTTTTCATTTCATTCCAGCACACTCAAAAGCCAGAGGCCTTTCTCTATAAAAGGTTTAGAAAAAAATTCTCCTTCCACTTTTAAGAGGTTTACCAACCCTCAATGTGCAAAAAAACCTGTACACCAGTTCCAGAACGTGTCAGTACCACTGTGTTGTGAGAAGAGCCGGCTCTACGGTTCCAGGCCTTCCCTGAGGACGTGTCAGTCATTGTCCGAGCCCGGCGGGGGCAGGAAGACCAGGGCATCGCTGTAGGAGTGGCCGTAGGGCCGGAGCCTGTACACCCCGTACATCAGCACGTGCATGTGGTTGGGGGCCAGCCCGCTGAAGGTGATGGCCATGTCGGAGCAGCAGCCGTCCACCACCTGCTGCGGGTGGGTGGACATGGCCTCCTTAATGAGGGCCCCCACGGGTTTAGTGTTAAAGACGTCTTTTCCTTCCGAATCTTCGGCGTTTTCGGCAAACGCGCCGGTGTACTTCAGGCAGATTGCCAGCTGTTTGTCCTCTGCGAGTTTCCAAATCATACCTCCCTGCTCTGGACACTTGTCAGGGTCTTCGAGAACATGGGCGAGTCGCCTTAGTGACTCGATGCTTAAGACAATTCCTCCCTCGCCATCTACGTACTCAAGGTCACCAGATTTCACAGTGTGGCCTATGTAAAAAGGCTGTGAAGGGTCTTTTTTCAGTAAGAAATACTTGAGATTTTCAATTATAGCAAATGTTGTTGGATATGCAAGGAAGAACCAGCTGAATTCATCCTTATAGCGTTCATATGTTATCTTGTAAGCTTTTCGCATCATCACCCACATATCATTTGTGTTGACGGCTACAGAATCGAACACTTTGACATTTTCCGAGCTGTAGAACTCTGCCTTGTCACAGTGCTTGCTCCAGGTCTCCCTTGCTGCAGCCCAGTGCCCCAGATCCTTTGGTTTGACAAGGATGATACAGTAAACACGGATGCTTTTACTAAGCTCCACACGTTCACCTTCTGAAAGGTTTAAGACATCTTCCTTGTTGGGAGCCTGGATGTGGTGATGCTCGTGGTGATGTGCTTTGGTCCCGTGGCCCACCTTAATGTGTCCAAGGAGCGTAACCAACATGCAGAAGGCTCCTCCAAGCACCACACCCTTCATGAAGGAGCCGCTTTCAGAAATCATTTTTCCTGGAAAAGAGACGCACTGTAAGAACTTAAAGGAATAAGTGCACTAGCGCGGGTTCCATACGGTTCTAATGCAGTCCTAAATTTCTGAAGCCAGCTGCAGTCCCCTTATCTCCCGCACCACACGGCTGGTGACAGCGGTGGCAATTCCCAGGTTCTCGGTGGCGGCTCACGGCAACGGTACGACACGAGCCCTGTACCCCTGCCCCTCTCCGCTGCCGAGCCGCACAGCCCCGGCCCCGCCGCCTCCTCGCCCGTAGCACCGAGGGGAGCACCGAGTGGGACCGGCTCGGGCACGACGGCGTTTCCCGGAGAGCCCTCCCGGCGCCCGCAGCCCGCCTGCCCCGCTCGCCGGNGCTCCCCGCACGGGTCCCCCGTGCCCCCGCGCCGGTCCCGAGCCGCTCACAGAGCGCTGCGGGGACACTCGCGGGCCCTGCTGTGCCAGCGCAGTTGTCAAAGAACCTTCCCAGTCGGACCGTTCGAGAGACCCTTGCCAGTCACGCTCCCGACGCCAGAGACAGTCACCGCGGGGACAGAAGCCTCTTCACGGCGGCTCCAGTGACACGACGGGTACCCTGCTTGGCTCCCCTCACACCCCACCCACACAGAGCAGGTTTCCTCACCGGTTCGACCCCAGCTGAGCCTCAGATGTCTCGTCCCATAAAGGGATTTATTCCCGGCACAGTAACACAGAAACAGCTCGAGCTAGTGCCTCCGAGGGGACCCCAACTAAGGAACCCCTGGGCTTTCATCCCCTCGCAGTGGTCTCTCCCACAAGTCTCATTCTCCCTCCTCAGCCCTCTGCTCCTGCCCCCGGCTGTGTCCATCCACCTCACTGGCACCCGTCCTCGTCTCCTTTGTTATCCAAAAGAGTGGCAGTTCAGGCCTCGCCTCTTCCACCCGGACCTCAATCTGCATTTCAACCTCTATCTTGCAAGAAAAGTTCAAGTTTTTAGCACAAACTCTGCTTTTAAATGAGAAGGTATGTAAATGGGGACAGAATAGTAAAGGAAAGGCAGAACTGACCTTAAACTGTATCCAGGATCAAATCAAATATATCCAAATATATCTAGGATCAAATACATATCAAGTATATCCATATCTCAAGTTTATCCGGGGTCAAATCCTGGATATACTGCCATAAATTTCCTAACCAATACAATAAACTGTGCTTGAAGCATGGTACATTTTACTTGTTCACCTGCCTCTCCAGCAGAGACAACACACATAAAGTTAGTTAAACTAGAATAAACCAAAACCTTTCTTTTCAACTAATATAACTTTTCCCTTCCTTCAGTGATAATTGTTCTGATCTCCATATTGTCAGAATCTCTTTCTACACATCACCTCTCAAGAACATGGAGTTGACACCTGATTTGAAGAAGCATCACAGAGCAACAATTTGCTCCATTTTTCCACTTGCCTCTTGGAAAAAAAAAAAAAAAAGATGTTTTACATGTTTTGCCTCTTTATTAGCTGGTGAAACTGTACCCTTAGGCCGACTAAGTGATTAGGATAAAGTCCTATACAGGTTTTCCCTATATTGTAAGATACGTCCTGGTTGGATGGATTTAGTTGATTTTATATTAGTCAAATTACAACTGAGGTGCTCTGGATTTTATGGCATCTGTCTGGGTGCCTCAGATGCCTCAGTTATTCAGGAAGGTTTTTTTTTAGGGTCCTGGCTGTACTGTCGACTTCAACGCTTAACAATGTTACATTTGGCAAGAAGACCTGTAAGACCATTGATTGCTCAGCCCGTCTGGGCCTGGGGAACCGTTGGTTGAGGTTCAGGTAAACATGTTACAAAATAATTACTTTGGTTGGGTCGGTGCATGCCCAAAGTGGCTCCGTTCAGTGGAACTAGATGCCAATTACACACAGTGATAAGAGAGTACTGTCAGCTTGTGCGGGTAGCTCTGTTGCTGCACTGGGGGAACGTCATTCATCCTGTATTTTCCCACCTGACTGCTTTAAATGAATAATTATGTGGACAGTCAGGTTGTTATCACATACCAGAGACTGAAGGTGAGTTCAAAGCTTTTTTTAAGTATCTCCTGTTTGCAGAATCAATTGTGGCTTTCAGGGTTTCAGCAGTTGCTTGATCATGTACTTTAGAGAGATTTGAATGAATTGGGACTCACTGCTTCAGCTGATGCTTCAACAAATTGTTTTCCTGCTTAATTTCTGTGAGATTGTTTTCAGGTCCCTGGCAGAGTGACTAATATAGCTACAGATCTTGACTGATGCTTTAATGTCTTTTCAACATTGGTTTTATCCAGCAGCAGATCAGTGAAGAGAAAGTCTAAGCAGCATGTAAAGCACGCTATAAACCCAGAGAGACTCTCTGGCTTCTGAAATTGTTGCTTGGTGTTAAAAAAATGAAAAAGGCATTGTAATGCATAAGGTCTCACAACAGTGACTGTTAAGTATTTTCGAGCTCATTTAGACACACATGTACTCCTGTAAACTATCCATCTCAAATTATTACAAGAAACTGTTCTTAAGAACTTCAGGGGATAAGTATTTGAAGTCATTCTGCCATCAGCTGTGAACCGACCAAGTCTTGTCTCCAAGAAAGGGCCAGCCCTAAGATGGAAGTTAAGTGAGGAAAGTCAAGGGAAATGCTCAGTCACATGGTAGGAATAAACCAGGAGAACTGACTCCTCTAAGATCACTGCAAATGGCTTTGCATTAGTTTTGTATTAAAACATGCACTCATGTATTCATAGAGAGTATTGCCAGATTTCAGCTTTGAGTGCTGACTGGCTGCCCATGGAGATTTTCATTAGCTGCATCTTCATCCCTTACTTCCTACTGATCCTTCACAGTGTCTCTACCACCCTCTGGAATAATAGCAGCCTTTGGAACCTACAGACCTGTGTCAGGATCTACACTGCTGACAGAGCTGATAAAGTTCCATGGTTTGTTGCTTGTCTTCACAGACAGAACTGTTTCTCTGCTATTTTCTGTTTGTCTTTCTTCACTGGCTGTAGCTGCACTTGCCTTCTGACTCTCTTCCTTGCCTCCTAGGAAAGACGTCAAACATTATGTTCTCACTGTGTGGTGCAAAATATCCTTGAGAGATTGGCTATTATCAAAATGTATTTGATAGGAACCTTGTTCCAATTAATGTGAAATGTTTCAGCTGACACATGAGTTGTCATCTTTACAGGCACTGCTAGTTAATGATCACAAATGAATGTCCACTCTCTTGGAAGCAGACCCATCTGTCTCCCTGTTATGTGTGTGTGCAGCAGGGAGGCTGGGCTGGAGCCTGCAGTCGTGCTCAGAACAGGTAACTGAAGCCAGGGGAGAGCTATTGCAGGTGTTTCTGAGCAGTTAAAACACCCACTGAGCTACATGTCATATAGAAAGGACCCCTAATTAGGAGATACTGCTGGAATTAAGAGAAATGTAAAGGAGAGGTTGAACTGGGACAGCTGACTTTGTTGTCACATCATCTGTATGTGTATAATGCTGAAGCTACTGGAAAATGCACAAATTCTACCTGTCCATTTGACTGCATCAGAAGAGGGGGAATTGTTACAAATGAGAGGGGAGAGCTTAGACAAGTCCCTGCCTTTGCTCAGGTCTCTGGCAGTAGGCAGTAGCTTTATTGAGGCAGCCAGCACCCCAAAACCCACTCTCACTCGCAAGTCTTTAATAATGACCAATCAGGCCTATTACAACATTAATTATTTATTGAATAGACACAAGGAAAATAGACATAAGACTTTAACAGGCTTACTTACTACACAGGACAAACAAAAGAACTATGAGTAGATAAAAATACAGTGCACAATAATAAAGGTACCTATGTTACAGCTAGTGAAGAAATAGTACAGATTAGGAGCCAATGTCACTTACCAACGAATGATGGTGGTGTGCAAAGAATCTCCTAATTCCTCTCAGTCCTGGGGGAGTATCTCGATGTGAACATCTCTACGTCGAGGAGAACACTCTACACGCTCAGAGAAACAAGAGATTTCTGATTTCATGAAAATCATAGTGGTCTTTTATAGTTGTAAAAAGTGCTTGTCTGCCAGTCACTTATTTCTGGCTTATCCTTTCCCACCATTCAAGGAAGGATGTTTATTGCTGGCTAAGGTTGTTTTCATCCGAGATAATTCATCACAAGACAAAGCATTCCCACCTAGCTTAGCCATGGGGGAAGTAGAGATCAGCTTTTGCTGTATCAGGGGGTGAAAGGTCCTGTCACAGGGGTCAAATGTGGTTATGGTCTGAAGGTTGCAAACTCACCTCGAACAGCTGAACACCCATTGGAGGAGCAGAGATGGTGCAGGAAAAGGGCTTTTAAGAAGGGGCCAACTATGTTCTGTCATGGTATGGTCCTTCCAATTGTTTCATGCAGCCCATAAAGTGTATAATTGAACAAACATACCTGCTGAGGTCTTCAGTCCCCTTGTTGAAAATTTTGGGAATCCCTGTTCTGAAGTCACTAAATAGTGAGGTGGAGATTCTAGTTTGCAGGAAAATAAAGCCATATTTCTTCATTCAGTTCACAGGCACCTGCTCAGCTCCGCATTTCTTTTGGAGGCTGGATTCCTGAGCCAAACTTTAGCCACCTCTTCTGAAAATATTGCCCTGCATTCTTTTCTTAACTTTAGTTTTACATTCAAGAATCTGGAATCTGAAAAGACATGAACTCTTTCTAGGTCATGTGCATCTTGAGTCACATACAACACCAAAACCTTGTCATAGGGGTAGGCACTAAATAAGAGAAGAAAGTTTCAAAGCCATCAAGTGTTATATTTTTAATGCTTATTTCAGAACTCAGATTGAAGTATTTACTTTTGAAAAAGTGTTCTCTCCAATTGTTAGACAAAATGTGGATGCTACAGGTGAAATTCTCCTATATTTATAGGAGGTAATGCATAATATGATCTTTTAGCCTTGAAATCTGTTAAATTGATGAACTATATTAAAAAATAGTTTTAAATCACTTTTTTCTCCTCTTTCTTCCGTGAGCACTGTCAAGGAAGGGCTTGGCATTGAAATGGTCATTATTTAGATGGTGCCCTCAAGCACAAGAAGATAAGTGAGAAAGAAAAGATACGTGACTCCAAAGGAACTTTGGACTGCTTTATAATTTCTTCAGTTTTTCATGTGTATCACTGAATACAAAACCCATCTTATTCTCTGAGTGTGCTAAATCAATCAAGTGAATGCTAATGTCCTGCTGGCTCCAGCAATTCAGCTGGAATTGAACTATTAGAGACAATGCCTAGAGCTGAGCTGACATCATTGTGAATGGCTCCAATGCACAAATATGACAGAAAGAGAATAGAAACTAGACATTTTAATGTCAACTCTCTTAGAAGCACAGGAAAAAAATAATCATCATTGATCAAATAGAAACAGACAAGAAAAAAAGAGGCAGAGATCAGAAAATCCTATTTTCAAGATCCCAAAGGAAAAAACGTTGAGATGAAAATAGCATTCTACTAGAAAGAATGGGTTCTTAATAGGCCTTTAAAATAAAATGCATGAAGCAGTGATGAAGTGATTTTGCTGCATCTTTAAGGAGCTTGGTTTTGTCAGTCTGGGATTATTTGAAAAAGGCCCTCTGCAGAAAACTGTGGTCCCAAATTATGATTTTGCAGGCTCAGATTGTGTACGTAAGAAGCACCATTGTGAGCAGCAGTGATGTAGACAGAGAAGCCAGAAGAGGAACTTTGCTCTTCTGGAGCTGCCTTGATGTGATTTATAGAAAGTTTATGGAGCCTGAGCACAGGACTAGGCTTGTGTTTTGGTTAACATGGATTCTGTTCCAGTGTCTGAGAAAATCTATTTTAGTCATTGCCTTGGTTTGGCTACTTGCAACCTGGAGAGACACAAAAGCTTCTGGCATCGTATTTTTTGTAAAAGGGCTTATGGTGGGTAAGTGGCTATTGTTACTAGATGGAAAGACCTGTGAATTTCTATTGACATAACCCACTAAAGGAAGAGAAAAAAGAGGAAGGATGGAAATAGAGCATATGACAGGCCTGAATGTCAGTAGCTTCCACAAGATGTTTTCTTGTACCAAATGTTGATATCTCTTCATTTTGCTAGGGAAATCAAGGCTTTGAAGTATCAGATTCTCCATTTGTCAAAAGACATTTGCTTTCTTATAGCAATGTTGAAATAGGAGACTCCTGATCCGTATTTGCAGAGGCAGAAGTGTCTGCTAGATACGTGTTTGCAAGAAACTGGAATTACTAATGATGTTAGAGCAGAACTCAGAGCCCTGTGCTGCAATTGTAGATCTGTGATGGAGAGGAGATGGACTGTGGACATTAGAAACTTGGTCCTGGGGTGGGGGAGGAACTGTTTCATCTTTCCCTGCCAGCTGAGGACCTGTGCAAGAGAGAGGCTGTTCCGTGTAAGAGGAGATGCTATCACTCCGGAGCTGTGATCAGATGTAGAAGCTGTGTAGTGTCTGGGGAAGCAGGCATGTGAGCAGTGCCAATAGCAGGCACTTGGGAGCAGGGAGTGGCAAAGACTGCGGGCAAGAGAGAAGAGTGGGCAAGGCCTGAGTTTGCTGCGTCTGAGGTCAGCCATGTGTCAAATTTCAGCCTATTTACCTTTAAAACAGGTGTTGTCAGTGCTATGCTGCCTCATAAGGGCTCAGCCTGGCCAGGCCAAGCCTGCTGCCTGGTTTCTTTCAGTTTGGTTTGGAAATAGTGGGCTGTATTTAGACTTGTCACTTGCACAGCTGCTGTGCTGCAGCTTTTTGCAGAAGCTGTGCTTTTGACAAGTAAACCACAGCACTCCTGTGCTCTGCTTTTTACTGGTCTTTACAGTCCTTTAGCAAATATATAAAAAATGCAAAGGTGCCACTGCTCCTTAGTTCGAGGGTAGTATCTACAGTGTGACAGAGGGACAACTGTGGAAGGGGGCACCAAGAGAAAGGCAGCTGGAGATCCCTGAGCCTATAATACTCAGTACTACTCCTGGCTCCCTGAAGGTCTGGCACTGAGGATGGCAGTGGTGGGAAGTGAATCTTGGTTTGTGCACACGAGCAGCACCTCCCAGCAGTCCTGTGAGGGCAGGGAACAAGCCATTGCCACTGCTTCATGGGGCTGCAGGTACAAATATGTCACACTGCGTAATTCCTAAGAAAAGGAGGTCCCAAGGCAGTAAATAGAGGGTTTCTTTGAGAGGCAAGAGAGGGATGCTGTGTGCTGCATAGTCTTCTCTCTTCTCCCCCAATTTCTATAGAGCTTCCATATACTTTATATTCTCTGTTGGGACTTCTGTTTTTAATATGTGCAATATCTGACATAATGTGGAGAGTATGCTCATGGTTTAAGATGATGATATGCTGGTACATGGGTAATTGTGCCCACGTGCCCATGTGAGTTCCTGCTCATATCTAAACATCTATCTTAAGGTAAATAAAGCAGTAGCTGATTGCTGCACCTCTGGGTTTAAATTTGCTGTGTCATTAATCTGAGGAATTTTTCTTGAGGAAAAAAGTATACATTCTTGGATTGGTTATATCAGTACAAGAGGAGGTGAAGCTGCTATGACAGAATAGAAAAATCTCTTTAGGAATGTGAATTGTCAGCGATGTATAGTATCTATTCACACATTAAAAGATTGAATTAAAAGTGATAATTATGTGCTGTTTTTGCTGCTTAAGTAGTTTAATGCCATTATGACTGTGCTACTTAATGGAAAAGCTTAGAATCAGACTGGCATGGGAATACTAAAAATTTTAATGGATTTCTGCTCAAGTCATTCTTTTTATTATGAAACAAACCCACCAAATATATATAACTACATCTTTGGATTCAATTATTAATCCTCTCTCCTAATTTGAAGAGCAGAATTATCACTTAACAGCAGTTCTCTGAAATAGAATTTTAATGATTCTAGTCATGTCATAGCTGAACACATTTTTTCCTGATCAGTACAAAGTTAGAAGATTCTCAGTGCTGAATCAGTTTTAATTATTAATCTCAACCATGTAAAAAATGTAGTGTCAACAGCACGTGTTGAGCATCTGTCAAAGAAGCTGTCAGAAATGTTCTCCATGGGTTGTCATGTGTTACCTGGCTTCTCTGCATGAGGAAAAGGCTTTGGTACATGGTATTGGAATGAGACTGTAGATATAATGCATAGGACAAGAAATATGCCGTGTACCTGGAGGGATTCTTCTGGTCTGATCGCAGCTTCTTATAGTTCTGAAACAAATTTCATGGGCTTCATCGTAATGTGATCCTGTCTCCCCAAGGAAATTTGCAGTAGTTTAGGCAAAATGCTTGTTTTATCTTGGAAGGAAGAAAATGAAGCAAGTACAAGACTGAACAGTTGTGCATCATCCTTTTACAGGTTGGTGCTAAAACAAATGGATTGGGGTATTGTGGTGGTGTAACTCGTGCTCCTTGGATGTGTATTCATGGTTTAAAGGGATGTGTTATTGGTGACAACTGCTGTTGCAAATTCAAAATCAGAAACAATCTTTTGCAGAAGCTCTCCAAAACTTTTCTAGGAAGAATACAGATAAAGGTGGGAAGACCAAGTTCAAAAAAACGTTCTGTTTTTATTATTTGCCACATATTTTCATCTGTTCATGCATCTGGTTATTCCCTGGGATTTTTTTACATCCCCTCCGAAGACTCCATAACTCAGAGGAGAATCTCCTCCTTGGTGTTAACTACCAAAGCTGCTTTGTTCCCAGTGTCTCATGGCAACTATCTGTGCTTTTTGATTCTGATGCTAGAGAACTAAAATTAGCATTTATTCTACAGGGTGCATGTTATTTGACACAACAGTAATTTACCATCAGCAACTTCCTGGCATATCTGAAAATCAAGTCACCTCTTTAGGCCAGCAAGATGTCAGTCCTTCCTCACTGGTGGTGTTTTGCTGTTTTATAATGTGTAAGTCAAGTTAAGATTGACCAAGATGTTTGGTCTGTTAGTAAGTAATAAACTTCTGAGCATTCTACTGAGAATACCCAGAGTTACACCTTGCTAATCTGTTTAGAATATTACATACTCTTCCTTTTCCATGTATTTTTATATTGTTTTGGCTCTTTCCATACTTTAATGACAAAAAAGGTGTAACAGATTCATATTGTATGTTCCCAAGGTCTTTCTGATGGAAGTGTTGGGACTTCTTTACAGTTGTACTCAGTTTTGCTGACTTACATCAGGAAAACAGAGCAGTCTTACAGCAATGGACAAATATTGTGAGGTTAAATTTATTTCCCTTTGAAAATGAGAAATTGATACAAGTTGGCAGAAACACTCATATACAAAAAACAGTCTTGAAAGGCTGACTCTGAGGTTCTCTGATGCTATTGGTATCAATGGAAATATTGCTGCTTCCTTTTCTGCTGTGGTCCTAAATTGTCTGTCTGCAGTAGCTAGGCTAATTGTGGGAGTTTTCTTCTCTGGTGATTCTTCTGGATGGATGTCCATCAGGAATGACACCATGATCAACATTAATATAGGTCTTAATACCATTCTCCCTCCTCAGCTTGCAGTGAAAGGGAACTGGGAGTGTAGGATCAAGCCCTTAATTTGTTACCTACTCTTGATTTGAGGCTTATTGTCCAAGGTCAAGCTGAAAGGGTAACAGAATAACTCAGGCCTGGGAACAACTCATCATGTTAGGCAGAAAGCAATTGGGTCCAAGGCACAGCATGTTGAAACTTTGCCACTTCCTTTCTCTTTCAGTACTGTTCTGCCTTCTCAGTCCTGTAAACAGTCTCTTCATCCTTTTCTGTGGGTAACTGGGCTTCCTTCCTGAAACCTTCCCAAATTCAAACTGCATTTGGCAATAATTTTGTATTTGTGCTTGATACAAAAGTTTTCAAAGGAGCTTCACAGACACTAATCAGGGTAAAAATGCAAATCTAAAATCTGTCTTATTCTAAAGTTTCCTTTGGAAACCATTTAATTTCTTACAAGCACACTTTGGCAGATGATGTGGCCCTTATAGTAATAAATCACAGGAACATGAGACACTTCACTGCAGCTGTGACATGGCTAGTTAGGATCCTATTCAAGAAAAAGGCTTAGGCAATGTATTTTCTTTCCTATACTTTGCTGTACCATTTCTCCCCCATATAGTTCAAGTGAAAAGACTCTCAGAATGCTCTTATAATTGTCTCCTTAGAGTTATAATCTGCAAATGCTTTTTTCTAAAAGATAAAAATACCCAAATCTTAATGGAGCCTTTTAAAATGGCACATCAGTAACTCTCCAACCTCCTTCATGGTTTTGTAAATCTCTTTAATAAGGGTGAGAAGCAGCTTAGAGAGGTCTCTCTGATTAAAGGTTTGACCTGGAATTACTTTGAATTTGTATTATGGAGTCAGCAGGTTTACTGTGGTAAGTCTTAACAGAGAATCTTTTGAAGTGCTTTGCAGGTAGAGCTGTAAAGACAGTAAGTATTCTATAAAACTTGCTAAAAGCACAACAGAACCAGTTAAGCATCAGGGCACCATGTTGGAAAGCCATATCCGCAGAGCACAGGGAACAGGATGGCTTGCTAGTTTAAAACTTGGGTGTTGTGGTGTGTTATGTTTATATGTTAATTATCCTGATTTATTAATTGTTATAATGGGTTGGCCCTGGTTCCCCCTGTTTTATAATGGTTTGTCTCCCGCCTCTGCCCCTGTCACTCCAGCTGTCAATCCCTTTCCAACTGCCACCCTGATCCAGAAAGTTCTCCCTTCTTCGGTCCCCAATTGGTTTCTGTTGTTGCTGTCCCCTGCTAATTGGTCCCTGTTATGATTGTCACCCCCGAACCCCCCCGCTCTGAACCCCATTGGTCGAATTTTGGGTACCCCCCTCCTTGTCGCCTCCCCCCTTTTTAAACCTGTGCTCACGCTTCAGACATTGGATTCGGTCTGTGACTCTCGCCCCACCCTCAGTAATCCTCCTGAGAGCCATATTGGATCCCCGCCTCTTCTTCAACCCTTGCTCCTCCGGCGTGCCTCTGCCACCCTCAGCTGAGGTGCTCTCTCCCTGCTGCACGCCGTGGCAGGAGGCTCTGCAGCCGCACGGTCCCGCAGGAGACCCCCGCCCTCTCAGGGCGGGACGACCGAGGGATTTCTCCCGCTTGGACAAGGCGAGGGCTGAGCCTTCGGGACGCCGCGCGCCCTTACTTGGGTTGGCAAGTCTTGTGAGTGGGATTATATGGCACTGTTTCATGAAAAGGAGGCTGGATTCAGTCATCCATGAGGTCCCTTCTACCCTATGGCCAGGGTTCCTGCAAGATTATAATCGCTAAAAGAATAACAGTTCTAAGAAATAAATCAGTAAGAAATGTAGCCAGGACAGTGAGTTTCGTGGAAATTTATATGCTCAGTGCTTCATCTTCATGCATGACTTGGCTCAAAGGAAGCAATCAAGGACACAAAAGCCTATGTGGCCTTTTAACCCCACTAATTTCGAGTTTTATATCTATAAGTTTCTTAGAAGGTGATGTTCTCCTGAAGGTCACTGTCTTGGTTTGAAAGACAGGTGCCTGCTAAGAGAGGTTGAACCCTCCCTTAGAGTAGAAAATGTGACCCTCCTTCCCTCCAAATTATTTGAACTTCGAAATCAAGGGCTCTCAGGCAAAGGTATGGGGAAAAAGGAATAACAGTTTTTACTGGTATATATAGCAGAGTAAACAAGCAATAACAAGGATAACAACAAACAAACAAAACCAGAAACCAGTAGCAGGTGTCCTTTGGGCTGCCACGCACTTTCCTGTGTGGTGTAATCGCGGTTGCGAGCAGCAGGGGCGCTGTGGAGCTCC